>LIEC01004729.1:0-119304 GCA_001925005.1 Drosera capensis | reverse complement strand
TTTCAGGGTGCAGAAAAACAGTGGGTTAGGTTGGATTGGTGGAATTCGTTCATGGTGTGCCATTGATGGGATGCTGCTCTCTTTATTCTAAGAAGTTGTTCGAAAAGCCGAGATGGAGGGGCGGTCATGTGACTGCATCACAAACTAATCCAGCCAAATTGTACTTCTAATTCAGATCCAACGTTGGGAAAAAAGGGGGCTAAGTACTCCTTTTGAATGAGTACTTTTGGATGACCATTTTAAATTAAGAGTTTCGGATAAGAATATTTAGTATTGGAAACTGCTCTAGTGCTGAATAGTCTGTTTGACCTGATGTTTTAGACCATTTAAGCATTAAAAGGTGTTCCGCAGTCTGAACAAGGAGAATGCTTTTTCATGACCTTGTTGATTTAAGCACGAATCAACGCTTGTTAGTTTATAAGATAGAATGACTGAAATCTGATACCCAAGGGGATATTGCTTTTTCTTTTTCTTTTCATATCATGATTCATGCTATCTTCTTCACTTAGATGATTGATTCATGAGGGATGAAGACTGCTGACATTGATAGAAACTGATTGCTAACCTGTTGCATTCACATGAACTTACTCTGAATATATTTCTCAGCTCAGCATCTTATTTTTGTTGCAAAAATCAAAATGACCTGCAATGGCCTTGAATATTACCCACAGATAAAAACAGAGAGTTGGCGGATGCGCATGCAGAGATCAAGGCGTTGAAGTATTCTGAACGCCTAAAAGAAAAGGCCGTCAATGAGGTACTTACAACTGAATATTAGCACGACATTCAACAATTACATCTTCCTTGTTCAAGGCAAATGAATGTGTTTTTCTATCTTCTCTAAGTCACATTCCCCCAAACCCCCTCACCCACACGCTTTGCAATTACCTGCTGAAGCGGGGGTTGCTTGTAGTTGGTTCATCAACTTATATCAGGATCGGTGTGCCTGAATTGGGTAGTGGTCAGAAAAAGAATAGAAATGTATTTTATCGCCATTCCTATTTTATGGCGATAATGGTGCTACTGACGAATCTTGCACAGTTCCAAATATGCCCATTGATGCCCCTTGAAGGACCGACCTGTACAAGCTTTTCCCATCTAGAAACTAAAATCTGAGCCCTAAGCGGCGCACTGACAGCTGTTTGTTTTTCTTCTCGTTTTTTCAGCTCAGCGAAGAGCTGCAGAAAGTGGATGAGAAACTAAAAGCAGCTGAAGCTGTTTTAGAAACCAAGGTACAGCAGTACCATGAATTTTTCTGCTGCTGAAGTTAAAGTTTTGCTGTCATAACCTTTTAAAAATGAACTGTATTCTTATGAACGAATGATTATTGGCAGAATCTTGAAATCAAAAGGATAAATGAAGAGAAGAAAGCAGCGTTGGCTGCCCAATTCGCTGCAGAAGCCACTCTTAGAAGAGTTCATGCCGCCCAGAAAGATGATGATTTGCCTCCCATTGAGGCCATCATTGCTCCATTGGAGGCAGAGTTAAAGCTGGCTAGGGTGGAGGTGTGTTGAATCATCAAACCATTACGTTTTCTTTTCCCTTAATCCACTATTCAACGCCCAAGTTGCCCGGTGATTTATATGTTTTCCTTTTCCTTTCCAGGTTGCAAAGCTGCAGGATGACAATAGAGCATTGGACCGCCTGACAAAATCCAAGGAGGCTGCTCTGCTTGAGGCCGAGAGGACGGTTCAGATGGCACTTGCAAAAGCATCCTTGGTTGATGACCTTCAAAACAAGAATCAAGAGTTGATGAAACAGATAGAAATATGTCAGGTTTGTAGTCTTATTCTGGTGCATATGCTTGATTCAGGTATAGCATGTGGTTTTGCGTTGCATCATGTCATGCTTCTCTCATCCCCTCAGGAGGAGAACAAGATCTTGGATAAAATGCATCGCCAAAAAGTTGCGGAGGTTGAGAAGCTGACTCAAACAGTCAGGGAACTGGAAGAAGCTGTCTTGGCCGGTGGAGCTGCTGCTAATGCTGTTCGTGATTACCAGAGAAAAGTTCAGGAAATGAATGTAACACAAAAAATTTTTGGATTAAGGGATCTCTTGACTGGGTTGTTTTTAGCTTGTGGTTTTCTGTATTGATTGTGGTTATCTAAGTTGGATTCTTGTGTAGGAGGAGAGGAAAACTTTGGACCGGGAACTTGCTCGTGCCAAAGTTACTGCTAATCGGGTAGCTACTGTAGTTGCCAATGATTGGAAAGATGCCACTGACAAAGTGATGCCTGTGAAACAATGGCTTGAGGAAAGAAGATACTATCAGGTAATAAAATTTTAACATGGTGCCATTCATTTTTGCGTGTTCTGTTTTGGCTTCATGTCATATCCCTGCATGGTTGAGCCTTGAAGCAAATACTAACTATTTTAAAAAGGGGAAGTAACATGGCATATTACATGATTTCAGGGTGAAATGCAACAGCTTCGTGATAAACTTGCAGTGGCTGAGCGCACAGCAAAGGCAGAAGCACAGTTAAAAGTAAGGAAGTCGATTTTTTGTCATCTATCATTCCTCTGTTCTTTTTACTAATTGTTTGTACGTATCGACATAGGAAAAATATCAGCTAAGATTTAAGGTTTTGGAAGAAAGGATGAAAGGAACCCCTAGCATTAGTTCTTCTCGTGTCGGCTCCGAAGTACGAAGCATGAGCAATGGTCGTTCTCGACGTCAGTCACTGGGAGGGGCAGAACTTCTCTCCAGAATATCGCCCAATGGTTATGCATCAAAGAAATCTACAAATTCAGCAGCCGGTCCTCTTCGTTCGAATAGTGCAATTTCGTTGTTGAAGAATGCAAAAATGTCTTCAAGCTCATTTGATGGTGGGAATATATCTCATGAAGGAGATAAGCTGGGTTCGAATGCCACGTCCTATGGTGTTTCACCTATGAATGGTATGGACCAGAGTCGTAATTGCATCGGAAATGGCACACATAGAGGGAATGATGATGGAAATGCCATAGAATTTCCGAAAATCGATGGTGATGACTTTGTCTCTGGAGCATTGTATGATATGCTTCAGAAAGAGGTCGTAAGTCTAAGGAAAGCGTGTCTTGAGAAAGATCAGAGCCTGAAAGACAAGGAGGATGCTGTTGAGGTATATCTACTAGTATATTTTCTTCTTCCTTTTTCTTACCCTTTGCTCAACTATTATGCTGTCTAGGACATTTTCATCAAGTCATCGATTTGTTGCGTGTCTATGGACATTCCAGATGTTATCCAAGAAAGTGGAGACACTAAATAGAGCCATGGAAGTGGAGGCCAAGAAGATGAGAAGAGAAGTGGCCGCAATGGAAAAGGAAGTAGCTGCAATTCGAATCACCAAGGAAAATGAACAAAGATCCCGTAGACTGAGCGGCGTTAGAGGGATCAACGGCCTTCAATCACATTCCACAAGGTAAGTGATCAAAATCAGGTGCATCAGTCCCGTTCTTTTCACCAAGTGTATGTCGCCTAAGAAGATCCTTTTTCTTTTATCCTGTTCTTCAGAAATGCGAGGAACCTGTAGGATACAGCTTCGGCACTGACACACTTACAGGCTTCAAGGCTATGCCGTTCGGGTTTTGCAATCGATAGGCTTTGCTGTTCTTCCCCTAACTTGCTTCAGTTTGTCTATTTTTATTGTAAATGTGTGTTGTGCGCTTTCTGTAAAGAACCGGCATGCAAGTGTTCCATGAAGATGGTTTGCCTGCATTGTATATTCCATACTAACTTAACTGATTGTGTATCCGCTCGAAAAATGAAGTTTGTGAGCTTATATCTTGTGCCTTAGGTTTATTGTGTATCGACTCCCATCTGCTCCGTTTGCATTCCGTAGGTTTATTGTGTTGTCGTGATCTGAAACAATGACTACTACTGTACTGCATCCTATTTAAACCAGACAGTTCCAATGGCTTCATATGAGCTTCATATGTCAGATTCAGTACTCAGTTTGCGTAGGGATAGTGAGCTTCTTTGTTCGTAAACTATCTGCTGGCCGAATACTCGCTCCATTGATTCGAGCATCAATTATCGTCTTGGTGACTATGACTCATGTCGATGATATAAAGATTCATGAGTGAATTAAGACTCTTTATATATCCAATAGTGAATATTTAAAGTATAAAATTTGTATCAACTATTAATGTTTCGTAACAAATTGACATTAAATAATATTGAAATGCTTGGTTATATCTATCAAAAATTTATCACGATAAAACGTCTTGAACGCCGGTATGAGTCCGATACGTTTCACATGTTGAAACCCCAAAATACCCTAACCCCTAGAAGAGCTAACGACATGGTAGGGTTTTGACAGTGCCATCTTCAAGACTTCACCCAAAAGAGGGAAATCCAAACCCTGATTCGATTTTTCAGCAGCGAATGTTGTGGCTGAGAGCAAGCAAGCAAGCTAATCCAACTCCAAGAAAATGAAGTTTTTGATTAATCATAGAAGCAGTTTCCCACCGCTTCGTTGCATGGCTTCTCGTCTCATCTCCAATACTTCATTTCACACTCTCCCTTCTCCTCCGCTTCTTCTCCGTCCTGGTATACTCTCCAACACTTGCAGGTAGGTAGTTCATTGTCTCTTGTTGGTCTTCATTTCCTTTTCTATTGTGCTGAGTTTGGTGATTTTTAGGGAGGAATCTCATCTGGGTATTGTGATTTGGGCGGTTTTTGAGGGTTCTGGGGGGTTTATGGGTACTGGGTTTTGCTTGAAGGGTAATGGGTGCGGTGTAATGAATGTTCTTTGTGACTATTAGGGAGAAATCTCATCTGGGCTTTGCTGATTTGAGGGTTTGTGTGTATTTTGGGGGTTATGGGTACTGTGTTTTGCTTGAAAGGTAGTGGGTGTCATGCAGTTGTTGCACAGCACGACTGTTCTTTGTGTTCTGTGAGTGTTTTTGGGACTTTTGAGTACTGGGTTTTGCTTGAGGGTAGTGGGTGCTGTGTAATTGTGGCTCAATATGAGTGTTCTTGGTGTTCTCGACCATAGTTATCAGGACCTCTTTGCGTGGACGTTGGAATGGTATGTGTCGCGGGGTGGGCACAATGTGAATTTTGTTCATTATAAGTGGTCTTTCAATTTCGGACCGTGGTTGCTTGGAAGTTTGTGCCATACACTGAATCGAATATGTAGGGATGGACTTTTGGATTTGAAAATCATACTTGGGACATGTTTACTGTAGTTATGATTCGGGCTGGTTTATGAACCGGTCATTTTGTTCTGAACTATTTCATGGGATGGGAGGGAGTTGTTTGGTTATGGGATTTTGTTTTTTTGAGTTGTTTCTTTGTATAATTCATGTACAGCGGGATGTGTTATGTCTTGAAATGACAGATTAAGCTATGGATTGATAAGAGTGCAGGGTTTGGTTGCTATTAGCAATGTTGTTTCTCCAAGAGCATTCATGTCTGCTAATGCTGCGGCAGAGACAGTTCAGGGTAGTACAGGATCAAAAGCTTACGGGTCAGAGCAGATTCAGGTGATTCTCAAAACCTCTTTTCTTGGTAAGGGATCCCTTTTGAGTAGAAACATAAGGGTCAGAGTAGTATCGGATCGATTTTTGTTAAGTGACTTTCTAGGTTGCACCAATACAGGTACGAGTGTCCGACACGTGTTCGACGGGACATGGGGATATGCCATTTTTAAAAAATTTAGTATACCGGTACGGCGTGAGAATTTATATATTTATGCTAAATAGTAGCACATAGTAAATAACAAGTATAGATTAAAATAGAAATAACAAGTGTTTTACATCGTTAGAATAAAAAATAAAAGATTGAAATCATAATTCATGAATAAACTACACCCCAACGGTTACAGTTTCATCGTTTCCTTCACCATCATCAGTGAATAGCGCCATTTCTAACTTTGGTTCTTCCAATGATAAGCTTGTCACTTTCAAGTTTCCAACTTCTTCAAGTCCATGCCGATGCTCTCCACCGATATTCCACATCTTACTATGTCCTTGGACATAGTCTTCATTTTTCCTTGACAACAAACGATATTTATATACATAAATACCAAATCTTCTGCCTTTTGGACAGTTAGGTTATTTCTCCTCAAAGAGTGAATAAAAGAATAAGTGCTCCAGTTTTTATGAGAAAATGGTTGATTTGAGGGATGAGTATTAGGGAAGTCAACTTTTCAGTTTTCATGTAAATTTTTCTTTTCTTTTTTTATGGCTTGCATTAATTAAATTCCTTCCCTATCCAAGTTGGTCGGAGCCATATCAGTGCAGAAAATTTGAATTTTAAATTGACCTCACTCCAGATACGTCTCCGTTACATATCGGAGCCGTATCCCAAGCGTATCCGTGTCCGATACGTATCGGGTACGTGTACGGTCCCTTAAATGGAGTATCGGTGCTTCAGAGTTGGCTCTGTTTAAGGTGACGAGCTTTAGATGCTTGTCAAGGTTGTCTGAGGAATTTCTTGAATTTTATCTGGGCAATGAATAATCTGTTTAGTTAGTCATCTTATCTTATTTAATAACCTAATGTGACGGACGGTTTCTTTGGTTCCGAGAGCTAGACGCTCTAGATTGCAGTTTGTATGACTATGAGGTGTTTTTTTTCCCAATGCAGGTGTTGGAAGGACTGGATCCAGTAAGGAAAAGGCCAGGAATGTACATTGGAAGTACAGGATCCCGTGGTCTACATCATTTAGTACTGCGAGGCCATTTTCCTTTTTTTTTCTTCCTTTTTTTTTCATTTTTTATTTCCACCTTATCTTTACTACTCTACCAATAAGAACAAAAGTATCACACAAATATTAAGTGTAGTTCATGAATTATTCTGGTAGGTATATGAGATCCTGGATAATGCTATAGATGAGGCTCAAGCAGGGTTTGCATCACAAGTCGATGTGGTTTTACTTGCTGATAATTCTGTGAGCGTCACAGACAATGGACGTGGGGTATGGTCAGCTACCTGTAACTTTCTTTTTTGAACCTGTGATTTGATGAAATATTTTGGCAGTAGGTTTTCCTTTGTTTCCCTTTGTTACTGTAGCATGTTACTTTCTATGGAGCATCTGGGCAAGATACGGTTGAAAGATACTGTCTAGGCCATGCCTATTGCTGCATGATGTTAACTTTCTTCTTCCTTAATATGATACTGTGGTAATTTTTGTTTCTCATATGGCAGATTCCTGTTGAGGTGCATCGAGCAACTAAGAAATCATCGTTGGAAACTGTCTTGACGGTATGAAAGCAGATCCAACAGTTACTCCTCTCTTACTTAAATTGAGTACATATCTCAGTAAAGTGTCTGCCTAGTTGTCCTTAAGGTGAATTGTGTCTATATTAATCGGCAGCTCTCTTCATGGTTTTAATTTGATTGTCATACCCCTCTTAAAAGTTCAGTGTTTTTTCTTCTCTCCCTGAAAAGCAAATTTTCAGTGTGAAGCAGTTTCTAACCGTTCATTATATTGGGGAATTGAGTATTAAGTGGTGCCCTAGGGAAGCATGTCTGTGATGACTGGTATGCTAATTGTCTCAATGATTTAAATATGGGTTGTTGACAATAGGACGAAGTCATAGACAATATCTATGCTTGTTTGCTTGATACTGATTCTGATCGCCTCCTTGTAGACATCAGAGTTTGCTTCTGTGACTCAAAAGTTAAATCGTTGTGTGGAAATCCTCTTTTTTTTTTTTTTTTGGGGTGCGTCATGCAGGTCTTGCATGCTGGTGGCAAATTTGGTGGTACTAGCAGTGGTTATAGTGTATCTGGTGGACTGCATGGCGTGGGTCTATCAGTTGTGAATGCATTGTCTGAGGTGCATGTTTCTCTATGTTTGTGTCTATTCCTTTTCTTGAAATGTTGATTGACAGCCTATTAAAATACTTCTCTAGTGTATGTCAATAACTCTTAACTCATTCTAAATGAGGTATTGTTTTATTCTCTTGCTTGAGTATCAGTCTCTCGGCATTCATCCGTTCATTCTTAACAGGGACTCGTCAGTATATCTCATTTTGTTGTCTACAATCTGACATCGTCTCAAAAACCGTTTCATATGGAATCCAGGCACTAGAAGTCACAGTATGGAGGGATGGGATGGAGTACAAGCAGAAATATGCCCGTGGAAAACCAATTGCAACACTCACAAGTTATGCGCTCCCGCCTGAACTAAAGGATAAAATGGGAACGCAAATAAAGTTTTGGCCTGATAAAGAAGGTAACATGAAAAGACTGTATTCCTGGTTCTTTTAATGTTTTTGGGACGATTGATGCTTTCTGTGCTCTCCTTTTTTACTTGCTCACTTTTGATGCAGTATTTACAACTGAAATTGAATTCGAGTATAATACGATAGCCAGTCGAATCAGGGAGCTTGCATTTCTCAATCCTAAGGTAAAGCACTTTTATTAACATGTCCTGGATGACATTGATATAGTTTGTGATCCAGTCAACATGTTTTTTCCTTGTCGTTGCGGATTGTTCCAGTAGTTGTTTAATTGTCTTCAGAATCTTACTGTAATGGGAGCTTTTGTATGAATGACTATCACGATTCACGAACTACTTATTTTTCTTCTTGAACTCTTCTTCTTGGAACTAGTTGTTTTCTGCTTGATGGTTGGCCCCTGATGTCGACTTGGAAGGATAGACTGTTTTTTTTTGGTTGGTAAAATGCATTATCCTTCTCCCTCGATTTGGTACATTTGTGTCTCATTTCTGAACTCTTGTCATTTTGGTATTTGCAGCTAACTATCAACCTTAGCAAAGAGGACGAAAATCCTGATAAGAATCAGCACAATCAATACTGCTATGCTGGGGGTTTAGTCGAATATGTTAAATGGCTGAATATTGAAAAGGTATAATTCTGAATAGAGTTGCAAAGTGAAATGACTTCATGTTGCAAATTCTCACGTGTTTGCAATTGATGTTTCAGAAACCACTTCATGATGTCTTAGGCTTCAGAAAGGAAGCTGATGGAGTATCGATCGACGTTGCTCTTCAGTGGTACTTGTGGCATTTGATCTCTGCTAATTTCGTTTTTGGTGTCCTCTTTTTATCTACAAGCCACTGTTATGCATCTCTACCATATGCCTAGCTCATAGTGCCTGTAGTATCAAGATAGGCTACCATATGTAAAAACTTTTTTTTTTCCTATATCAAGAAGGGACGACCAAGGGTTAGTTGAGTTGTACATATAAGCACTTGTTAAGATAACTCCACATTTTGATGGGGATAAAAAGGAATGCATATAGTTGGAAACATTATCCTGAAATTACACCATTTTGCGCTATCGCTGCACTAGAACTTAGGTCAAATATATATATCTTCAGCAATTTATCCCTTTAAAGTTGTTATAGTTCAGGCGTACTAACTTCTGTTTCGTTTTTTTTAATCACTTTACAAGGTGTGCAGATGCATATTCAGATATGATGCTGGGTTATGCTAATAGCATTCGGACAATTGATGGCGGAACACATATCGAAGGGTTCAAGGCTTCCTTGACAAGAACTTTGAATAACCTTGCTAAGAAATCAAAGCTGATCAAGGTCCTCAACCTGTGTTTATTTCGTGATGCATTCTCTGAAACCGTCTTTGACTATTCATCATTTCTCTCTGTCTTTCCCTGTAGTTATTTTGTTCGAATGATGCTTTCCTCTAAAAAAAAAAAAAACGGAACAAAATGTTCTTGCCTTTCGAGAATTCAAGAGGGAGCATAAAATTGCAATAGTTGGTCATGTCTACTTCAGTTTAAGACCCACCACCGAGTGCAATTTCGGGCTCATTGCTTCATTTTAGCATCTTGGTGGTAATGTTGCATTTTAGAAAAATCAATGTGAAGGTGCTTGGTGGGTTGCTAATGGTGAAATATTGTAATCATGTTACTCGTCCTTATTGAGGGAGACGTGTGATTTAGTTGTTTTGCGACATATAAGAGAGAAGGTGAGTGCAAGAAAAATACTGAACTTTTTGTCCTCTCAGGAGAAGGAGGAAACTTTAAGCGGTGAACATGTAAGGGAGGGACTAACGTGTGTAATATCCGTAAAAGTTCCGAATCCAGAGTTTGAAGGACAGACAAAGGTAATAGTCTCTCTCTTTGAGATACCCATGGAATGGTTATGCTTTGACCTATTTAATGTTGGACTGCCATTCCATAGTACTGATCATCTTCTTGCTTACTTAATTGCTTTCCAGACAAGGTTGGGTAATCCAGAGGTCCGGAAGGTAGTCGATCAATGTGTCCAAGAATATCTGACCGAATACTTGGAGTTGCATCCAGACGTCCTGGATTCCATTATTTCAAAATCTCTGAATGCTCTAAAGGTTTGTCCTTCTTTGTCTTGCATCTGGTCTGGAGTCGCCAACGCGCAATACCAAATTCATGCATTAGTACTAAAAGTCTAAAACTACTTTGAATTTCCCCATGGGAAAAGGTAAAGAGGTGGCTATGACAACATGTTTTATCCATGACGTTTATCGAATACAAATGCATTAACAAGTTGTGCTGCATCCTTTCACTTGTATTACAGTTCAATTTTTATCTTTTTCCTTTCTATTGCATTTAGAAGACTATCAAAATTCTGTTTTCTTTGCAATACCTTTATTTTCCTATAAATAAACCTTCTTTCGTCCCCTTCTATAGCATATAATTTGAAAAGTTTTTAAAAAAGGAAATCTCGAAGGATTTCCCTTTGGTCAACCAAATAGCTCGCAAATCCGGAGAACCCTTTAAACCAACTTTCGGCTGACGGGTTTACCATCATAAAGTAGCTCCGCACTCAACAGGTTTTGATCCCTTGATCTCTCCTCTTCTTGGAGGAGTTAGTTGAGCGACTTACCATGTGAGGTGGGGATGATGCTCTTATAATTTGAAAAGTTTGTAAACACAAATTCACATGAATTATTGTATTCTTTTTTAGGCAGCTCTGGCAGCTAAAAGGGCTAGGGAACTAGTTAGACAGAAGAGCGTCCTCAAGTCATCTTCTCTCCCTGGAAAACTTGCTGATTGCTCTGCCACAAATCCTGAAGAAGCTGGTATGTTTAATTTCCTTCTGATCTGTTGTCATCATTTGTACTGATAGAGCGCATTATATATATGACTTCGTTGGTATTTGCCATGGAGTTCACTGTATTTGATCTTTTAGTATTGAGGATCCGCTCAGATACAAGAAAGCTGATCTTAAGTGGATAGTTGTGCATAAACTGCCAATGTGTCTTTCTGTACCAGACAGCCTAGTTCGCTTGGGCCATTTAAGAGTAATTCTGAAAGGAGAAGACCGACTCTAAATCAGGAATTAAATTTCTTCTATAGTGTCCACTTGGTGATAACGTCAGTAGTTCCTCGTATCCTGTTCATAATTTGGTTGACTATGTTGTCGTTGTACTTGAAGCAATCTCATCCCATGGAGTTGCAAAACAATGTACCTTGTGGATAAATATTTGGTATCTTTTAACAGTTCATCTTCACAGTCTATTATGACATTGTAGATCAATTACTTCATCTTTTCTCTAAGTGACGTCTTTCGTGTGTGGTAGTGTTTTGGTTCCAACACCAATCTTTTAGTTCTTCTGAAAAAATGGAAGGCAATGCCTTTAGATGCACTCACACCATCACCGCCACCTTTAGCAGGGCATGATGTTTAGCACTTCTTACATGTAGCGTTTTGGCCAGGACCTTCCAAAAATCATTAAAAGAAAAACATTTTTTTGTATGTTCTTATGTAATTGCAAAGGGTGAATTGCAGTTATTTATGCTTGTGCAGAAATATTTATAGTTGAAGGAGACTCTGCTGGTGGAAGTGCAAAACAAGGAAGGGATAGGCGATTTCAGGTCAATTTCTCTTTTCTTGGTTAAAGTACTGGAAACTTATTTTGAATGATGTAATCTTTTCCTACTTCATTGATGCATTGCGAAAAATTCGAGCGAATGAGGTATTATGCATAATGGATTGCGTCAACATGGGTTTACAATTTTCGCAAACTCTTGTGCAGGCCATCCTTCCGTTGAGGGGTAAGATATTGAATATTGAGAGGAAGGATGAGGCTGCTATGTACAAGAACCAAGAGATTCAAAATCTCATTCTTGCGCTAGGACTTGGAGTGAAGGTAACCAAGTGCTCAGATTATCAGTGTTGTTTGAGGCTTGAACGATACACAATGTTTAATCAGTTACTCCATCTCCTTCAGGGTGAAGATTTTAAGAAGGATGCTCTTCGTTACCATAAAATTATCATCCTAACTGATGCTGACGTAGATGGTGCGCACATCCGTACTTTGCTGCTGACTTTTTTCTTTAGATATCAGGTACTCTTTTGGTGCATTTCCAAATCCAATGACTAAGAATCATCGGCATTGTCATTACACTATTTTGAGTCTAATTTATCGACCACTAATTTCATGTCAGAGAGCTTTGTTCGATGAAGGCTGCATATACGTTGGAGTTCCTCCATTATACAAGGTTCTTGCTATTCTCTGCGAGGCGAAGTTCGGAAGTTGTCTCTTCTGTGTGTTTTCTTACCATCTGTTTTTGGGCGTGGATGATTAGGTCGAAAGGGGAAAACAGGCTTACTACTGCTATGATGAAGCAGAACTTAAAAAGGTTCAAAGTTCCTTCCCTTGGAACGCGTCATACAACATTCAAAGATTCAAGGGTAAGATACCAAGCAATCCTTTTTGTTGTTTGGATTGTCTAGAATTGAGACTGAAGTGTGTTCGCATGCTGGAATATGTTTTTTCATCCATGGATGTCATGCGCAGGGTTGGGAGAAATGATGCCGCTACAACTATGGGAAACAACAATGGACCCCGAGCAAAGGTTGCTTAAACAGTTAAAGGTCGTAGATGCAGCCGAGGCTAATGTCGTGTTCTCGTCCCTTATGGGTGCTAGGGTAAGCAGATCATGTTTCTGGCTCTTCTTCATTGTCCTTTTATTTGCCAACGTTCTTCTTTGCATAGCCTTCGTGCAAATCGATTCACTTGTACGGTGGTTAGTTTCTTCTATGGGTGGTGTTCTTGAATCGAGCGGGCTGACTTGTGAACCTGCAGATTCAACAAGCTTGGCGGTTAGAATTTAGCTCGGCAGTCGTTAATCAAGGGAAGTAAATAAGGGAGATGGAGTCTTATTATACTTGTGTTTTTGTTTCAGGTTGACGGAAGGAAGGAACTGATCCAGAGCTCTGCTAGCAAGATCAACCTCGAGCATTTGGACATTTAGAGAAATGTCATACTGATGTTTATGTTGTCTACTATGTAGAACGTATGTAAGGTTCGATTGGGTAGCACATTAAAAAAGAAAAGAAAAAAGTTTGATTGTAGTGTACTAGTACTGCTTTAGTTTACGATGATCAAGGTGTCGAAGCAATTGCATTATGTATCTTGTTCTCGTCATTTTAAAGTTGAGAGAACTAAATACCTTCTTAATCATAGTGAATTTTCATTTAGATTTTTTAAGTCCATTTTAAATAAAATCCAATAAATATTACTTGTATAACATAATAAGTATTATTTTGTCATATTTATTGAAACGTATTGATATAGCATAATATTGAATTCGTATGGATTTTGGTGAAAAAAGAATATTTTTTTGTTATTGTAGTGGGTTTATTGTATAATTTGTGAGAAGCGATATATAGCACATGAGATTGATTTAGTATTTTTTATATTAAAAAGTTATCAAAATAGAAAAGATTGTATTTTTTTAGACGGAATAAATAAGAAAATGTTGCGATTAATATGGAATAAAAAGAATAAAAATTTTGAAAATAATATTACTATTTATTCTACTTCCTCCATCGCAACATTTGGAATAAGCACAAGAATTTATGTAGAGTTTGACTATCCTTATTTTGCCTAAACTATCCCTATATTTGATATTGACCCCGGCATCGTCCTCTGAACATAAAAAGAGAGGGAAAAGTTAATTTCAAAAAATGAAGGAAAAACACATGATCATTTCCACTTGTTTTGATTTTTTAAAGAATGGGTGGGAAAAGTTGAGAACGGAGAGAAGTAAAAAGGATGGAATGAAAAAGAGAAATGTTATCGGACCTAGATTAAATTATTTGTAAGTTGGGGATAATTTATACTTTTTTCAAACTTAGAAGATATATTTTTTTTAGACCCATAAATATAAAGTAATACGGGGCAGTTGTGGGGGTGTGAGAAGTAATATGGATACATGTGACGCAACAAAAACCCTAGTCTAGTGGGTGGGAACAAACAGCGAAAACCAGGGACAACGGCGGCGTTGCCTGCGGCGAATGGGGAAGGTTGAAATCCATGCCACGTATTGGTTAGGTTCGTGACTCTTTCTCTACTCTTGACAACAACGGTATATATATGCATGAAATGTGGGATGAAGTTTCGGATTTTATATGTTAAGATTGACTCATTGATTTGGTGACACGTTTTTGAATATTTAATTCCTATCATATTATTTATTGTTTCTTCGATAAAATACATGGTGTCCATTGATTGACTTTAAAACACGTATTGATGCAAAGAGTCTTCATTGATTGACAAAAAGTTCCCTTTTCATGACGTCAGACAAAGATTGGCAAAACCTGGCACCGGGCACTTCGTCTTCTTCCCATCGAAGTCATCCTCTTGCTTTGTTTTTCATCAATCAGCCAACATCTTCGTCTCCTTCCCATCGAAGTCACTTCTTTGATTCTTTGTTTTGAAGTTCCAAAATCCCATTGCACAGATTTTTGGAGCCATGTCGCCGACGGTCACGCGTTGAGCTATATCAGCTGCTCGGTTGGGGTCGGAATGAGCATGATCTTCTTAGCATTGTATGTCCGCCACTGCAAGAGACTGCTGCAGTTGCTCAGAAGAAGATCGTCGTCCTCATCGTCGCATCTCTACTACCGATTTGTGATCGGAGTGCTCGCAGGTATCACGAACCTTGCGACGTACGCAGTTCCAGTTTATTAACTGGTAAGTGATCCTAACCTGATATTTGCTTGTTAAGTAATTTGCAAAAATAAGTTTTGTTCTTTGTGATCGTAGAGCCTTACCAGAAAAAAATGTTCCTTTTTGTAATTTCCTGTCCAATGAAACCCTTTGAAACTTCTCAGGAGGTCACTCATCCCAACATTACTCCACGTCAACCACGCTTAATCGTGGAGGTTTAATGTGATAGGTTATCGAAAAGAAAGTTGCACTTTGTTGATATAGGTAGTACTATCAAACCAGTTAAGCATTTCCTTGGGGTATTACACTTTTGCAGAAGGAAGACATCTTCAAGCAATCGGAGAAATGGAGCGGCCTTCAACTGCTGGTACGCTGCCATCCATGACACGGATCGACTCATTCTGTTTGTAAGTTTTTATATCATGCCATTTTGACATTCTTTACCGAACTAGTATTATTTACCTAAGTAGAACAGTCGGCCTGCTCCAGATTGTGAATTGTAGATTCCATATGTCGTAGTGGGGATAAGTCCGCCTGTTCCAGATTGTGAATTGAGAGCCCTGGAGAACAGTCCAGCCGATCTAGCCTGCTGACGACCTGGAGCACGGCCCGGCCATTGTGCCTGCAAATGTCCAGTGCCTGATTAAATAGAGCCTTTAATCTCAAGGCAAATATCACACATCACAAATTTCCACTCTAGTGAACTATGCTACATGAATCAAGTAATGCGATTACCCATGAACTGCCCTTACCACATACATGATGGACGAGGGCCTTCTCTCCCTCCCTCCCTCCGGGAAAGTCCGTCGCAACAGAATTTTCAATTCTTTTTGCTCCTCCTCCGAGCCCACCGGCAACTGAGGTACATGCGCTACTCGAGTCTAGCGACTATGCCAAGTACAACATCAGAAAGAAAATTGTATTCAAATCTTTCTGAACACCGGCATCAAAATAAAGTGATCAGCTTTTACTCATTTAGTCACAAATAGAACATCTCACGTGGTTAAATAAATACTCCTTTCGATCCTATTCAAATCACAATGTTTATACACATTTATAAATCGTCCTGTGGGACGATCAAAAACATCATTTTATGTAAATTTTGTGTGAAACACTACATAACTGGGTTAAGCTAACAATATTCCAAATAATTCCAAAAGAGACATTAAAAATGATCATGCTTCACCAAATAAAATAGAAAATTAACAGTATCGGATTCTAACCTTGAGGGATCTCCATTCAGAGTTGGCCCAACCTGAAGAATCAGTATCACTGTGCCGCTAAATCTGTCAGACGAATGAAAGCGGAATACTTGGGAAATTATTTCCTAATCGCGATTGCTATAAACACCAAACTGATTTGATAAAAGATTACCTTCATTTTTCATTACTATAGCTTGGTGATGTGCTTAGCCAAACATAGTTTGAATAATCAATTTTTGATCTTATCAGTCAAATACTGAAATACATATTACATACTACAATATGTTACATGCCATGATCTTTTTCTCGAGAATCATGATAAAAAATAACCTGCCGGTTATAATCCTAAGCAAAAGACAACATTTATCACCCACATTCTACAGCTAATTAAAAATGGCAACAATGCAAAGAATCTGCTGCTACTATCCATGTTCTTTCACTTCCTCCCTACTTCTCAAATACCTGAATTCTTACATTGCTACATGGATTTCGTCACAGCAAACAATGAATCCAAAAAAAACCCAGCTAATGTGTGCTAGGAACCGATTGCATCTTCCCATCTTCAAAGGCCAAGCAATATGTAGTAAACCAGCATGATCGGCAGAGCTATCAGCATTCCGAATATCACCCTGCATTCAACATGAAACACCGAATCACCCGCATCACTTGACAATGTTTTGGCCAATCAAGATTCAAGATAGTGAATCAAGGATTCGGATTACCGCGGACGAGGTATGGTGATCTCGAGATACTAGGAAAAGTGAAAGAAAGCAACCTTTAAGTGGTAGCATACACGGTTTGCACTTTTAGAAATTACATTGTTGATGTTCAAATTGTAATCGATGCAACGTTTTTCTAGATTGATCAAACGTGATTGACTGTGCAAATTACCTCCAATGTGTTTTACCGGTTGTCTGTTCCACTTTTATGAAGGGAAAATTCGAGACAAAAGTGGAGCTAAACTTACTAGCAAGAAACAACGCTAACTAGAGAGCCCCACCGTATGCTAAGTTAGCACATAAACCTACGCATGTTTTAAACCGATCACAAGACAGTTTCCATTTATCCTAGAGCTCCGACAGATATGAGACTACTAGGAAAATGATTAAGAGAACCAAAGGGATAAGAGAGAAGAAGGGTTACCCGGTGCTGAGAATGTTGGGGTGGACGTTGTATTCCTTGGCAAAGACAAAAGGAACAATACCTTGAGGAAGAGCTGCCTGCATTGTGCAAATCCAAACAATAGAAAATGAGCAATGAAATCCATTAGTCGGTAGTTTCTGTAGTACTTTTTTTCCGGTGAATTTGTCACCTGAACAATGGCGATGCGTAGTAGGACTCCTCGCAGCCCAACGGTGATCGAGGCAGCAGCCATGACAGCAGGTCCTGTGATGAATCGAACGGCCATGGCAAAGGTTGCAACAGCATTGCCACATGCTATGATCCTTGGTTGCAAAGCCATGAATAAACCTGCAAATTAAAGTTCAACGTGCTCTGTTAGAGTACATGACAGCCTTGGTTACGAAGGCATGAATAGACCCGCAATGTTAGCTTATATCAAAGGCAGGAAAACATTACAAATATCCTAGTACAAGTTTCCAGCTTCTGTGAACTCAACATATATGATAATGGACACATTTCATATATAGGGATTTGGAATCATGCCAATGGTTTTCACATCCACAGTTACAGGAATCACCACATACCAAGACTAAACATGGCCATTCCAAGACCAGCATTTGATAGAATGGCAATCGAACCAGCAACAATCGCAGGCATTTCAACATGCCACCTGCATGAAAAAAACAGAAACATAAGCTTCAACCAAGAAGAAAGAATGAGATGCTAAAACGAATTCTAAGAAACCATGCTCGGGCTGCGTACTTGAATGAGACCAAAGACCAGGTGAGGCCGATGAGGCTAGAGTAAGTGTTTGGATTCCTGATGAGTTTTCTCCAGACCATTATCAATATGAGCCTGGTCATCACATTAGCCGGGGGCATGGATGTCGGCTTCACTTCGTCTTTAGCATCAGCATTTGGCCGAGGGTCCGCAGTGGAGCTCAGCTTCGAGGGAACTGGTCCTTCCTCCTCCATTCCCTTCACACCTGGTTTTCCAACGCTAAAGCCTTCGCGTGCATATTCACCGTAGTCTACACACATCATCACATAATATGGAGACTGATAAACTGAAGAGCTGAACTGGTAGATACTAATTAAGTAGCAAAAAAACTGGTAGATACTAATTTTCTAGGAAGTTACACTTAGCCAATAAAAGAAAGCATACAGGCTGAAAAATAATTAATATGGGTCAACATTGTCATGATAAAAGCTCGTTTATAATCAAATGATGGTGAAATTTTAGTCGGAATCAACGTAACATACATGGAGTCTAATTGCGGTCCAGCTCAAAACATACATAATAAAGTCCATAATCTATACATAGCAAGGGTTCTGTGTCTCATACTCTCATGTTCATTTCTATCCTTCCGATTCGCCTTCAGTTTTCATACATCATGACAAACAATAGACAACTAAATCCAAAAGCATATATCCATCAAGTATGAGAGAACAACAAGGAGTTTGAGTTGAGCAAACCTTTAGGATGAGCAGCAAGATCATTCCCATAGTCTCCAGCTCCTCTGAAAACATGAATCCCACCATCAGAAACAGGAGAAGCATTTGAGCTCCAAACATACATGCGAAGATCCTTTCCTCCTTCAACTCCATTACTATCCTTCTTCCTCGACCCACCACGACCCGTCACAGAAGAGAAAATACCAGCATTCATCGGCACTGGACAACCATCTTTCCCCTGCCAATAAACCCCATTTGCCCTCCCACTCTCCTCATCAAAACCCAAGTTGCCAAAATCAGTGTGGTTGAAGTTCGACCCTCTAGGTGTAGGATTCCTTGATGACTGAATCGAGTATATCTCGGCATTGCTCAGGTTCGACAGCCTTGGAGTCAAAGCGACCCCATTATGATGTCCATGAGTAGTCCTAGAGAAAATCTCAGACCTTGAACTAGCTGATTTCCTAACAATGACATGAAGTTTCCCATCATCACCCACCTCAGCCTCGGTCTCCAATGGTTGTTTCCCATCAAGGGACATGATATCAGAATCAACCCTGAATGAGATTATAGACCCAGCAGTGTGTGGAAACTGCTCAGATATCAGAATCCTTGCACCCCTAAACTCAAACAAGAACAGCATCAAAGTGTACCAAATGATACATTGTAGGACAACAATTTGGACCATCAGTGCCCCAGATTCAACACCATACATACCCTTTAACAAGGGTATGCCCATAACAAGGGTATTTGGCAAAGTGGAAAGTGAGAAGAGTGTGATTGACCACTCAAGGGAGCCCCTTGAGCTCACCCTTGACCAGATTGCTAGGGCTACAAGGACTATCACTTTTTGAAGCGTGTCTGCAACAATGAACCTGAGATTCATTGTGTATGGATCGTTGGTGGAGATGAAATGGAATGAGAGCAATGGGACAGCAAACAAAGCAACAAATCTGTTGATCCCAGAACACTGATCTGGGGTGAAAATTTTCCACCATTTCACTGACCCATATGCTAATATCATTGCCACATACAAAGGAACAACGGCAGTCATCACATGGTAGAAATCTGTCAAAGTTATCATCTTTCCAAATCTCTCAAAAACACACACAAGATGAGATTTTGACACCAACCCAGATGAGGAAAACAGTTTCTTGAACTACAAATTCAAGATTTTGAAACAAAACCCAGCTTCTTGAACTAAAAGCCAACGCTTTTGAAACAAACCCTGATGGAAAAACCAGTTTCTTGAACTAAAAATCAAAGCTTTTTTGTTCCATTCAACAACATTTTTATGAGTGCAAATTGAACAAGAGGGGAACCGTGAAGTGAAGTGAAAAGTGGGAGGCAAAGTGAGGATCGGGGTGATATTTATGCTGGTTAAATAGCAGACAAAGAAATGAAAAGATTGATTCCTTTCCCTCTTGTATACTCTAGTGGCCCATCCCTCTTTGTGAAATCAATTCCATGGGTGTGACAAGGGAGAACCTCTGTTGCTGGAGGAGTGAGGGATGACAGGAAGTGATAGCTCACGTAATTCAATCCTACATATTAATCACTTGTTATGAGATGGATTAGTCTAAACCCGAGGCCTCGAAGTTTAAACATACACTATGCACATTATGTCACATACTTTGAAACCAAGAAGCACGATTTGAGGATATAATTAAGAGGTCCACTGTCTATACGATATACATCAACTCTAGGAGTAAAGAACACACGGCGGACGTTCAACACACACGTAGATGTTTTTTTATCAACTTAACGCGTTATTAGTGTCTTCCAACACCAATGAAAAGTAGCATTTGATCCCTTTAACCCTTTTACAGCGGCAGACAAGGGGACAAGAACAAAGGCAAGACTACTATTTGGAACAGAGCCGCTGGCAAAAGATTACAGGGCACATTGCCCCACAGTTTTGGTGGGGGACTCATGAACTCAAAGGGAACCATGGAAGCAGAGAGGGCAAAAAAGGGTCTTTGGGACCATAGAAGCCCAGCCAAAAAGCAAAGTATTGCTGGGAATAATTGAGGCAAAGCTCAGGGGAATCTCACTCCTTTTTTACCAAGCTTGCTCATGCTCATCCCCATAGATCCCCTTTCACCAATTCCAAGCAAGAAAGACATCAATGATGTTATAGAACTAATAAGGTTAGAACTTAGACATGTACGAAAGCAACAACCCATATAGAACTTGGATGGTTGTTGCTTCTGTCAAGATAGAAATTTCTTAATAAGCTGTGAATTACAGCCAAACAAAATAGAATGTGAATTACATCGGCGAGATTTTGACGGTATCACTTATTATGATACAACGATGAGTTGCGTATCACTAGAGGGAAGATTGAAGTGGAATTCCCGGTAATGTGAGGCCCGACTCCACAACAAAAATGTTGCCTGTGACATAATTGGACTCGTCGTGAATTAGGTATCGTACAAGAGAACTCAATGCAGGATCGGTCGTACCTAGGTCTTTTAAGGGAACCACTTGACTGACATAGTTCTTTAGCCATGGCTTCTCCATCAGTTTGCCTGTGATATCGGATTTGAATATTCCTGGTGCGATCGAGTTCACTCTGATCTTGAACTCGCCAAGCTCTAGCGCCATAACCTGAATCATTTTCACACAAGTAATGTAAGATGATGATGCTGAAGTTGTGACCGTTGCATAGAGTAACCATGCATATATGATCAAACCAACCCCGTGATAACCCAGAAAAAACATGACTAGAATCGACTACATTATATTTTTCTACACTAGAGTCTAGAACGAAAAATCCCATCACTTTGTCAAATACTCACTCTCTGAATTTATTTATTTACTTACTTATACCAATACCATTCGGTATTAGGCGATTCATATACAACCATACCTTTGTGGAAGTGTGCACAGCTGCTTTCGAGGCAGAATAAGCAAGAGATCCTGGAAATAAAACTCTGTTTAGACCAGAAACTGAGGTTATATTTACAACAGATCCTTGTATGTTGGCATCGCGCATCCGAGTACACACAAACTTTGAAACCAACCATGTCCCTTTCAAGTTTGTGGCGAAGGTATCATCCCATTCCTCCTCGGACAACTCCAATGTCGAACTCACTGTCCCTGCAACAGTATATATACACATGGAAGGTTGGTAAAATATGAAAGTATCGAGTTCATAGGAAATATCCAATAATAAATGTGTTTTTTTTGTTTTTGGTAATCGTCAATACATGTATTCAGATATAAAGTAATCATGATATCCGACGTACTGTTAGTACAGTTCATAAATGTTTTGCAGTGATTAAGTTTGTATCCCTTATATTACGAATTTCAATGTAGTCGTTCCATGCAAGTTTGATTTCATGGTGTACAATACAAACTCAACAATCCGGACGCCACCTTAATGCTGAGTAATCGAAGGATCTGTTGTCATTTCGCCTCAGGTGACCACTTTAATACAATCTACACGCTAGATCTCTTTTCGGGGACCATAGTGATCTTTCTTAGTCAAAATATAGAATGTAATCATGATCTAGTCTTGTTTTGTTCTTTCCTGTTCAAGACATAAATCACTCGAATCAACTAAACTACCAGCAAAATTAATGAAGTTGCGAGTATTTGATAACTGACCTCTAACGCCAGCATTATTGATGAGAGCATGGATGCAGCCGAACATGTCCCAAGCCTTTTGCACCGAGGCCTCAATGGCTTTACTGCCACCCGCAACATCTAGCTCGACAGCCACAGCTCTGCTGGCACCCGAGGAGGAGAGCTGATTCATTTCATCACAGAGGGATTTGAGGCGATCTGTTCTGCGAGCAGCAGCAATGATCCGACAGCCGGCTCTCGCAAGATCAACACAGAATTCTCGACCTAAGCCAGAAGATGCTCCGGTGACCATCACAACTTTGTCATCCAATCTCCACCATGGCTCCAGCTGGTGGCCAGTAACATGCGTCGCCATCTTTGATTCCTTCTCCTTGGTGAAAACTCTACCCTGGAGGGAAAAAAAAGCTTCTGGTATAAGCTTATACTAGAGTGATCAGTTATATTTTAAGCGATGATGGTGCCATTAAAAGACTAAATAATAAATTTACTGACCCAACACAAAAAACTTGAAAAACGTTCTCGAATAGTTTTTTCAATTCAAACCGTGTTTGATCTATGGCCAGACTAAAAAGCCACTGAGCATGATACAAAACATAATAGTTAATACGAAAATGATGTTGATGAAGCTCGAATTGGATCAAAATTGACCTTCATAACTTCACCAATGATTTTCATTGGTGCCATTAAAAGAGTAAATAATAAATTTACTGACGCAACACAAAAAACTTGAAAAACGTTCTGGAATCGTTTTTTCGATTCAAACCGTGTTTGATCTATGGCCTGACTAAAAAGCCACTGAACATGATACAAAATTGACCTTCATAACTCCACCAATGATTTTCATGTAGTACGCTGAAAAGGAGTTAGAGGACCAGGTGTAGCCACATAGATCATTCCCATGTCGAATGAACCGTAAGGCATTCAACTTCGATCTTCATATGGAGATGAAAGCAGGAATATTTGACACTGGCATCTGGCTGTAAACTTATAAGCATCAAAATAATTGCGGACTGTGATAACGATGTTGCAGTTTGAATGTAACTGTGTATCCACAGGTTTGTAGTCATGGAAGGATCCAAGCCACGCAGAGACCTGAGGGGCAAATGTAGAATCCTTGATATCTTTATTTGTTTGATCATTGAGTGAATTGATCCCCAACAAGTGATATCATAAGAGAGTGATTTTACAAACCCCAATCAATCAGATCGAGGCTTGATTGAATTTAGGTCAACGAGATCGGATTGTTTCAGTGGATCTACTTCGTGCCAAAAATCGTTTCTTTAGGGTTCTCTGATTGAGTGGAAGTCATGTCGGATGAAGGAAAGATTAAGATCGAGAAATTTGATGGGATAAATTTCGCGTTTTGAAAGATGAACATGAAGGATTACCTCTATCCAAAGGAATTTTACCTGTCCTTGGGCGGAAAGAAGAACAAACCGGAGGATATGAGCAAGGATAAATGGGATTTGCTTGATCGGAAGACATTGGGGGTCATTTGTCTTTTGTTGTCATCGTCTATTGCATTCAACATCTTCAAAAAGAAGACAACTGAAGCTCTTATGGATGCTTTGATGAAGTTGTACGAGAAACCCCCGCAACAAATAAGGTATTTCTGATTAAACGCTTATTTAATATGAAGAAGACCAATGAGAAGCTATGATAGAACATCCGAATAACTTCAACAATGTGACCGGTCAATTTGAGTCAGTTGGGATTAGTTTTGCAGATATAGTACTTACATTGGCTTTGTTAGCCAATTTACCTAACAGTTGGGATAACTTAGTTATGGCTATCTACAATTCATCTCGAGAGGACTATCTTATGTTTAAGAATGTCGTTGGTGTACTTCTGAAAAGAAGTATTAGTGTTAGTGTTAGTGTTAGACAAACGATTTTAAGAAACAGTTTTGAGTCCTGTTGAGAAGAAGAAAAAATCTTATAATCAGTTTATATTATCATTTATATGTTATGAAATGACAACTTGATTGTGAGTCTAAAATAATCAAACATAATGTTATCATTTTAATTCATCACACTAATAATCAAGCAAAAACTATAATAAAAAAATACAATCGTATTTTAAATATATACTCTAATCAATATAAAAACATTAGTGTTTTTATCTTATTGTTTTTATTATCTTTAACCATACTGTTATTCAAATTCAATCAACAATAAATTAAAAGGTACCAATGTTACTGTAATAAGGTTTTGTCTTATTACAATAAGATAAAAAACAACTATACTATTCAACTAATTTTTTTTTAAGTTAACAAAAAAATTCAAAAAAAATTATTTCTTTTTTAGTCTCACAATAAACTACATTTTGACTTTTACTTGATATTGATGAGGTCCGGACAAAAAAAATCAAAAGATCTAGCCGCAAGCTGGACATCCGGAAGTTGTGGAATGGACGCCCGCTCTCTCTGTTGCCTAACGAATGGGAAGATGTGGAATTGTAAGTGGGCCTTCCACAATTGAGGCCCATCATATCATCTTGGCCCAAAACATTTGGACACTCGTTTGATTTCCACTTCGAGGGCAAAAATGTCAATCTGTCTTCACAGCCATCCATAAACCCTCGAATAAACCCCATAATCGTGTCCAAAATCCTCAAATTCCGATAAACCCTAATCTGACAGAGTAGAGTGGATTGGACATTTGGGGGAAATGGCCAAGCGATTGGTGCCGTTGATGAACAGGGTTTTGGTCGAGAAAATTACACCGCCGTCGAAGACCGCCGCCGGGATTCTTCTCCCCGAGAAAACCCCAAAGGTATAAGTATATCCAATGTGTCTCAGTCTCGTTTCAATAAATCATCGGTTCGATTCGAATTCGAAGTCTTGCTTGGCAATTGATTCCGCGTTTTGATTCTATCGTTTGATACTGTTGAATCATTTTGGAAGATGGGTTTTAGTTGGATTTTGATGGTTCGATTTATTTGGTCGTTGCCCCTTTTAAAAGATTTGATGGGGATTCTGGGGGTTTTATTTGCTGTGACTGCGTCTGGGAATGGAAGCTGTTGCTTGGAGTCGGTAAACGAGATTGTGTGCAGTGGAGGGGTTTTCTCGCTAGCGGAACCCTGCTGTGAGTGGCTGTTGTGTTCTGAATCAATGTTATTGTGTGCCTTTGATTCAATGGTTATCGGGTTATTTTGGTTTGAGGAAGTTGATATAGTTAATCTTATCCCAACTAGTATTTTTGAAAATCATATTTGGTACGTATTTTCCCACCTTCGACAAACCCTCATATATTAGACTTATGTGTTTATCTCTTTTCGATTGCTTGCACTGGATATTTCTCGGCTGGAAGACTCATTTTGAATTCTGGGTAGAACATAATGTATATTTGTCTCTAGTATTAAGGTTGCATCATTCTTAATGAGTACATTTAAAGTAGATGTAGACGTGCTTCATTATTACACTATTGAACTTGTTCCGCATGTTTATTGATGTGAACGTAATCTGCCAATGTGGCGGAATATGTAGTTTTTCCTGGCTTGGCTTTCTCATGTGGACATGTGTTTGCTTTCGCTGTTTCACCAAGCATGTTCATTGGTTTGTCGAAGTTCATCATGTCAAAGTTCAATAGCTCTTTGGAACCAACTGGTTCCTTTTTTAGCTTCAGTTTTCCTTGTATTTATTGCATGATAATTTTCGTTAGATTAAACTGGCATTGAGTTTCTTGCTGTTTTAATGATCCAGCTGAACTCTGGAAAAGTTGTTGCTGTGGGAGTTGGTCTTCGTGATAAGGAGGGGAATCATATTCCTGTCTCAGTAAAGGAAGGAGATACCGTGCTGCTTCCAGAATATGGTGGAACTGAAGTCAAACTTGGCGAGAAAGAGTAAGTTAACTCTTCCTTTGTCGGAGTTTCCTTGAGCTGTTCTTTTTTCTCTTTTATGTATTTCAAGTTCTTATGTTTCCTTGGTGAAGGTTGCTTCTTGATGATGTTCATCTGTTGCTTTCCTTGTTTCACTTGAGGTTGAGTTTCCAGCATTGCTCAGATCAAATTCTTCTGTAATTCACTTTGATCAAAACAGACTCATTCAGGGACTGATGTTACTTGCTGCTCTTGCTAAACGCACATTAAAAACCCATCTGAGCCTCTTGCACTGCAGTGTACGAGCCCTTTGCTCGAGGGGAAGTTTTCCAGTCATAATTGTGGCCGGGTTGCGGCTGGCCCCACTATTTTCTGTCATAATAATCTAGTCTGGGTGAAAGCAGAGCCATATTTCACTCATATGAATTCTGTCACTTTGCTATAAGCATCTTAGACTCCTGTCAACTTTGCTATAAGCATCTGAGCAGCAACTGTATCGAGTTTCTATAATTATATTCATGTTTTCACTTGAGTGAACTACTTGCTAAATGATTGTTTGGAAGCCAGTTCCTGCAGTGATGAATTTGTTATTTTTGAAATGCAGCTATCATTTGTACCGAGATGAAGACATATTGGGAACATTGAAGCACTAGCATGAGGATCCTCTCAAAGATGTCCAGGGAAAGCTAGTTAGCCACTATCCAATATTCGCGACTGTTGATTAAGTTGCCTGAAGAGAATTGACTTGAGCTGGATTTTGATCTCGTATCTCGTTTAGTTTGTTGTTCGAGGAGTATACTTAGATATGCATACTTTGGTACTTTGGGACCGCGGTCTATTATTCTGAATCGTCTGTAACGGTGTCATGACCGTGTGCTTGGGAAAGTATGGAGTTCCGTTCCAGTGGTGCCCTCACTCTATTAAATGAACATTACGCGTTCACTGTAAGTTGGTAAAGAGCAGGTTGACCGTCGTGGATCACTCGTCACCTTTGTGGGGTAGAAAAACCATTAATGAGAAAACTCTGCCATTTTCATAGATAGTTTTGACTTTACAACTATTCAAGGCAGAAAATAACAAATCCATTGAATGAGCAAGGGAGACGTAGCACCCAGAAAAGGGAGACATGATAACGCATGTTGACTAGCTTCTCCCGTTAGCCTCGTTTTTCTTGTTGCTAACAAACTGTCGAAGGGGAGGATGAAGTGACCATGAGATCCGAGGTTCGATTATATCTGTAGATATCAAGACACAACTGGGATTGTATTTTAGGAAGTGTTGATACATTATTCATGTCAACTCGAAATTATCTTAGAAGACCTATGAATGTTCACGTGTCTCACCACATCTTTTATTTTCGCTTGACTTTTTGGGCACAAATGCCTCCCCACCTCAACAAATCCGACTCAATAAAAAAACGCTGCCTATTCATTTGGAGTGGTCAGGGGCAAATTGATTTTTCAAGATGCTAATATCAATCATCGCCTCTAATGCTCCTTTAGTCTTCCATTTCCTATAGTCCTTTTATCTCATAGTAAATTGTGATATTCTTATTCCAAGTTGTAGAGTTGTACACCAACGTCAAGCATGATTTAGTATCGGTTTAGAACTAAATGGTGGTATGAACTTGTTTTTATGTAAATACTCCGCACGATTATCACAACCTCAACAACAATCTAGGTATTTCGATTTTGAACAGAAGCTAATGAAGATGATGTGCATGTAGTGTAATCTTTATATTGAATAAGGATGTGAATATGTGATTGTTCAGTGCTTGTTTATAAAATTACTCATATACAGAGTTCAACGCAAGTTTAAGGTAAACATATGGTTTCCAATGACAACCGATTCAATTCAAACATCAAGATATTACGTTGAATAAGTATAGTCCACGTTATTGTTTAAATCTGAGAAACACTGGAGTAGAATTCAAAGTCATCCTCCAAAACGAATAGTCCCAAGTTAGAGTTGAAGAATGGCGGAGTCATAATAAAGGAGGTCAAAAGTAGAAATATAAGTAATTAAACATAATTGTTATCAATTTCAGCATTCGGTTATCAATTACGTTAGCATTTGTCCAACGGCGATTTCAAGGTGTGTTATGTCTGAAAAAATTCGGGAAAAAAGATTAAATATCGTTGAAACTTTTTTCATAACGTATCTAATCAGGTTATATTGAAACAAATAAGTTATGTAATGTTGCGTGTCTTGTACATAGTCATTTACATTTTTTGTGTTTAAAATATATATTCACAGAATAGGCGTTACGTGTCAGTGCAAATGTTTCGTGGCTCCCAGCCTTTTCTTAATATATTTTCGTTTATTGTTATGTGGACACACTTTCACAAAGGCGGAGCTTATCTGCACCACACATGGCATATGTCGAATATTTAGTAACGACAAAATGGTTGCGACCCGACGACGAATATATTGTCGTGTTCTGCTCTATCTTATCCTCTGTCTTCCCTTTTTTATTTATGAATATACCATCGTGTCACTAAAAAACACAAAAGAATAAACACATTTAATAATAATATAATGTATTTTATTTATACATTATTTATCTTATGTATTTTTTCTTCATTTAAAATTGAGCCAGGGATCCGATATTTTATGTTATCATAAAATACTTTCGTTTCTTTCCAATAGAATTAAGATTACAAACATTTATGGAATGACAATTTCTCCTACTGAGACGAATAATTTGAAAACATTGTTATCAAATGATTTATAAGTATATGAAAACGGAAGAGAGATGTGGTTATCCTTTGGGTTGCATGGTAGATTTTAATACGTATATGAAAAATGAAAGAGAAATGCGGTTATCAGGGAGTTGGGACGGCTGCTGATGAAGTGATTGAGAAACAATACCAACCTTCAAGGTTTTAGTAAAGGCTTTAGACAGGATAGTTGGATGTTAAACCTCGGATATTTCATCTCAAAATTAATTAATAATAAGAATTGAAATAACGTAAAATCTATATATAATATTATTTTGAGTTCTTAAATTTCAATGTGAATTTATGTTCTCTAACAATATCCATGATGGATTCATAATTCTTGACATGGGAGCTCGGATCGGTAGTTCCATCATATAGTTCCATCATATGTTTTCAATTGTGGCATCTTGAAGCGATCTGGGGATCCATAAAGTATCTTCTCGGAAATAGGAGAAACTTTTCTCACCTCGATTTTCCCTTTTCTCGAGCTTTCTATCTTCTTCTCAATCAGTTGCTTGTTCATCTTGATGACATCCTGGTTTGCTTTTGAATTTGATCCTCGATTAGCCAATTTGACCTCAACTTCGTCTGTTGATGCTTGGTTAACTGAACGCGTTCGTTCGAGTTTTCAAATTCTTTCTTAACTTGAGTGGTACTGGTAAGTTCTTTAGATCATCACCCGAAGGTTGTTCTAGACAATCTCTGTTCGTCTTGACCCTTTCTATTGGGATTCTTCTCCCCCCAATTCCGAGTTGAGAGTCGAAGAAAGAGGGGTTAGATAACATTACCTTCTTCATGATCTCTTCCATTGACTTCTGCATCTCTTTTTTGAACATTTTGAACAAGGACAAGATCCCAGGCGGTACCTGTTCCTGTCCCGTTATCCATCGTCTCCAAGTCGGCTATGGATCCGAGGATTGCTATGAGTTGAGCTAGTACTTCTTTACATGTCTGGTCTACTGTTCGGATCGTTTTGCTCCAGTCTATGGTGATCGTTCTCCCTTTAATTGTTGTTCGTTTGACTCCGGATCTTTCGTGTCATCGAATCATACACCCCATGATGAATGTCAAACTATTTGCATTGAAAACAGTTACATGATCGAACGTTGAGGGTTGAGGAATGACGATCTCTTGATCATGACATGATGATGACAGGATCGTCTGATGATTACAAGATCAAGAGAAAATAACAACAATAATAATATTGTACGTGGAATATGAGGTTGGGGTTTATTTCTTGGACCCTCTTATATTTATCGATTTTACATGATACAAGATAGATATATTGTTGAAGAATTCTAGTTAGGAAGATAACTAAGGGGATATCTTACACATTGAAATAAGGGTATCTTATGTTAAAATTCTTATCCTCATAATCATCTCCTAAATCCCCTTATCTATCATCTTTATTATGATAATTATTTTTGTGATCATCAATAACAAAATGATTAAATGGGTATTCAAAAATAGGCATGGAGCAAAGATCCAATGAAGAGCGAAGTCTCCTTAGGGGAATTGGTTGGTGGTGCTGTGGGGGAGGGGTGGAGGATTGTATCCTTCAAATGGGACGAATGAAGAGCGAGATCCGGTGGCTGTTAGGTCGGTGGAAGGGCTACACAAAGATAAGGCAATAGACAGGATATTCAAAGGGTGTATATCCGATTGTGGTGGAGATCGAAGGATGGTCAGAATAAACTCCCATTAGATGAGCTGGGGTGGGGGACTTGGACGAGCCACTCCTTTCTCGCTTCTAAGATCTATTTCTCTTGGAAAAGAATCCGTTTTCCATCAATGATTACAATGGAGAATCATTTAAACCATTATAATAATATTTAATACATAATTTCATTGTTATTTAAGTTCTATATGGGAATTAAAAAAAATCTATATGAGAATAAACGGTGAGTAATTTTTGTGATAATAATAGATTTTACAATATTATAACAAGATATAAATATCTAATCGTTTTTAGTTATAGTTCAATGTAATAATAAGTAGCATAAACAACTTCAATTATAGTTTGAGAATATGAAATCTGATTAAAATCAATCAATTTGATGCAATTTCTTTTATAAAATTTTAAATAATTATCATCTTATAAACATTTAAATTTAAAAATTAAAAAAAAATATGTGCAAGGGACCACAACTATAATGACTTTTTTTTCCGCTTATAATTATGATCATCCTTTTTAAAAATTTTGCCCTATAAATTCTCTTTCATCAATGATGACAAGAGTGCGCAGGTGTGAAAATGCGTGTGACTCGCATTTATCACTTCACAATATAAATTCCTACTCCTTTTTATTCTTTTCCTTTTTTTCTTTTTGGACAATAATTCCTCCACACTTGTCAACTCCAAAAATTACTTTCTTACCCCATTTTACCCTTCAAAGTAGAAAATGAAAGCAAATCCAAAAGTTACGTGGACTAACCTCGTTTGACCCAAATAACCCAATAACCAGAATGATCACCTAAATCAACATCATTTGATTCTGTTTATCCCAAAATTAAATTAGTCAGCTTGGTTTTGATATCTTCTAATCAAGATCAACATTTATTAATTGAACTTATAAGTATTTATGAGCAAGTTAAGCATTTGTATTGATGAACTCATATATCTTAGTAAGGTCTATACTATTGATGAACAAACTTGTATCATAAAATTAAAACAATTTAATTTGAGAAATACTGATGAATATGAAGTCTAAACCTTTATTATCGATTAATTACATTAAAATATCTAAGACAACTTTCACTTACATTTTAGTACCCAAAATATTTCACGACATATTTAGATATCCAATTATAATTTCTTTACATTTTGGTATTCAAAATTGGATAAATGACATCAATATCCCTATCTAATATATTTTGACCTATCCATCTTCGCCCTCAATCATTCATCATGATCATTTCTTGACTTCTCATCTCAAACAACCATCAATGATCACGTTCAATCCCCATCATTCCACGAACAATCCCACATTTTCTAACAATTCATTTTGACATCAATCAACGTTATTGTCCTCACCATCAATCCATCGTCCGCGCCAACCACACATAATAACAATTCACACACGTAAAACGTCATGTCAAACTTCAAACATAACACGAACAATAGTTTATATACCGAAAACGCTAGTTTATACATAACACGAGTAACAGTTCATACACTTAAAATTTCAGTTCATATATAACACGAACAATAATTCATCCACTCGAAATATCATTTCATACAAATACAAACAACAATTCATACACCTAAAACTTGTATATAGCCATGTATCTCACGAAATACTTTATCTCATCAATTATATCAAGACCCCAAACTTTCAACGTACACACTAAACAATGATAAATCACTATGAATTATGATATTATTATCAATAAAATAAAAACCATGTTCGAAACACAGAACATCAAATTTAACCACAGTAGCATCAAATTCCCCACTGAAACACCGCGATCATCATGCTGGATTTGCGTAAGTCCATCCACATTCATTATCTTCATTATCGTCCACATTCATTATCACCAGAATGGCCTCATCAAACCAGAAAATTCGAACCATCAGCAACCATGACATCGAAACTCAAAGTCGTCAATTCACTTAAATGAAGAAATCGAGTTACCAAACAACTCGATCCAAGAGACCACAGCCAACGTCGTCTTCGCAGGATTATCTGAGGGAAATCGATACGAGATAGTGTAGTCTTTGTAATTTGGTTCGATCGGGATAGCGTAGTATCTCACCGGAGGGAGAACGACGACGATGACAACGACAACACATGAAATGCATAGTTAAGAACTGTGAAAATGGTTGGGTTTTGATTGAGTTAGTTGTGTATGTTAGGTTGGGTTAAATGGTGTGTGGTTTGGTTAAAATGGGGTAATTGGGATGTTTTAGATGTTTGGGTATGAAAATATAAAATAAAATTTGAATGGATATCTAAAAAAAAATAAAAAAAATTTATGTATTACCATGTGAATTGAAACTATGTTAATTATTTAAAATAATTCCTCCCTTTATTATCAAAACACTGTCAAAGTCAGAGGCCTATCAACCATACAAAAAACTCTAGTAAAATACAAGTTTTAAAGAAGCTAGGATGTAGGTATTCTTGTTCTGTTATCATTAAAAACTTCTAACTTCTAATGTCTTTTGAATTAAGAAAATTTCGGACCATAAATTAATCTAAGGGAAAAGAAATATATGTCATAATATAAATGTGTTTTATGAAAAATGAATGATAGAGTTTACATCATGAAAAATCAATGATTAAAATTAAAAATAATATTTTAAATTTAATGTTAATTTTATATTATTTTTATTTCAATCGTTCATTTATTATTAGACATATATACATCATGATATTTTTTATGATCCTAATTAAGGTTACCAAATGACACAAATACCCCTCTCATCACATATGCCGAGACTCGTCTAACGAAGTGAATGTCCACAAATCTTGTATCTTGATTTTGTGTCTCCTCTTGATCATCAGTCATAATCTTCCCTTCTCTCTCTATAAATCACCAGACCCCTCTCTCGAGTGGGTGGAGCTTTTCTCTCACATCCAAAAAAATCAAAGTCAAATGTGGACACGTAAAAATACAAAAAAAAATAAAAAAATAAAATAATCAACACGATTGCTGTTGTTTTCATCTCATCTTCTTCCTCCGAAACCGCCCACGCAGACCCACAACACATTTTCCGCGTATTAACAATTTTTATCCATATTTTTCTTGAGGAATTTTCATCTTTTCATCAGTTTCCTTTTTTATTGTATTTTGTTGGTGAGCTGCTCTGTTTTCTCTCTTTCAAGTAAAAAACTCTCATCTGATCAATCAATCAAGCAAGAGGAGGAAGAAAGTGAAGAGGATAATTTCAATTTCGGATTTTGATTTTTTTTGAGTTTTGTTCCCTTTTGGGATTCTGTTTTCTTGAGAAAGTTGAGTTCTTGGGTGGATTGGATTTTGATTTGCCTCAAAAATAAATAAAAAACCGAAAAAAAATACAACCTTTCGGTTTCTTTTTCTAATTTTTGGGGTTCAAGAATGGAATTTTGAGCATATTATTCCGATTCCAGCATCAAATGTTGTTACCCATCTCGAATAATCTTGTGGGTCTGAAAATTTTTCATCATTGATTGTTGTCCTTTTTGGGACCAACACAGAAAGATTGAGAAAAATTGGGTACCATTTTGATGAAAGATTCGATTTTGGTTTCTGGGTTTTGATCAGAACTCGATTTCTTCATCTGGGTCAGTTTTGTTTTGTTTTGTTTTGTTTGATTTCAATCAAAGATGGCAGCTGCTGTTGTTATTGATCATTGGAGGGAATTTTTCAGTTCTGCAAACTATGGCATCTTTGATATCATTGAGAAAGCAATCATGGTTGCAGCTTGTGATCATCCAAATGAGTTGAGATCGAAGCGTGATTCGATAGCCGAGTTGTTGTTTTCTTGTAATTCGACTCGTCGATGCAATCGTTGCGATTTAGATATTGATGATGATGATGATGATGGCGTGATCAAGAGTGAGGTTGATGGTGTTCATAGCAAAGAGAGCAAGTCTAATAGTTGTGGTGGTGGTGGTGGTGGTGGTGATGATGATCATGTTGAGATGATGAAAGGGAATCAGATGAGCAAGTATGATAGTTATGGTGATGCTGATATTGAGGCTTTGAATGATGAGATTGATGAAGAGAATCAGATTGTTGGTGAGGTGTTCAGGATCAAAGAGGTTCTTCTAAACTTTGAAAATGAGGTGATTGTTCTTTGATCATTCTGTCCCTAATGTTGATGATAGTTGAGTTGTTTAGGTTATCTGTCGCGTTCATAATCATCATCGTTTAATTTAGCTGTCATGCTTGGTGAATTAGGGCATTTGATTAGCTTTTTTTTTTTTTGCTTGTGTTGGGAACTGCTTAGTTTAGGTGGGTTTTGTTGGTGTTTTGGATTAGTTTGAACATTCATGAAGTGAGGCGATGACATTTGAATCTGCAAGGGTTCTTGGTAGGCGACTCTCAGTTGGATAATAGATATCGGATTCCCTAAGCCTCTGCATTCCACGAATTGGGAACAACGTATCCAAGTTCATTGATTGTGTTTAATGAGTAGCTTTCCATGTACTATAGCCTAAGCAGAAATAGCATCTCGCTATGTTATCAAGTGATGGATCTGGTTTTCCCTCTGAAATTTTATGGGTTTTAACTAGGTGTTTTATTTTGTAGATGTGTTTGATTTTTGATTTTTTTTCATAATAATTTTCCCTCTGAGCATCTCGCTATGATGATCATCTCGTTGTTTAATTTATCAATTGTTTGATTTTTGATATTAAAGAAGGTGCTTTCTTTGTTCTTGGCAGACTGATTCTGTGCTATATGACTCATTGAGGAGGCTGCAGCTCATGGAGCTTAATGTCGACATTCTAAAGGCATGCATTATGATCATTGAAAGAGGCGGATTCTTTCTTGTCTGAGTCGAGTTTTCTCATGACAAACCTTTTGATTTTTTCAGACAACCGAGATCGGAAAGGCTGTAAAATGCCTGCGGAAGAGTCGGTCACAGCGGGTCCGTCATCTCACTAAAGAACTAATTGAGTAAGTAATCATCACTGTGTTGATAATCCCATTGCTCGTCGTTTAATCTGTAATTTGCGAGGCGTCCGATGACTGAAATCATCAGAGTTACCTGATAACATCATGTCACTATTTTTCCTTTTAACGGGCATGCTTTCTTTTTGTAAACTACAATTATAAGGCATTGCTAATTCACTCCGTTCTTATCCATTTCGTGATAAAGCTATTGTGCTTCTATATCTGGATGATTAACTAAAGTCGAGCATCTTAGACAATTCTGGTCCTTCTGGTTTTTCATTTATCATTATTATCCTCGGTTAACTTTCTTGCTTTATTTTCTGTTTCTTTACTCTAGGGGGTGGAAGATTATGGTCGATGAATGGGTGAAAACTGCTGAGGCGTTTACAGGTACCAATATTATTCATTTTCCCCCTCAAGGTTGTTGGAAAGGAAAGACAAGCATTGTCAACTTTGCTTATTGGAGTTTGGATCTTGATCGTCTACGTATTATGGTGCAGAAAGTACACCTGAGTCTGTGAACCCATCTGTTGTTGACGACGAAGAAGGACTTCCTTCTCCTCCTTTGGACGAAGGAGCTTTCAATTCCTTACAGGGTATCGAGCTGTCTCAGGTACTCCGCCAAGTCTCATTTGTGCTTCTGTTATCATTGGTCAGTGATTGACTCTGTTTATTTCTCGTTTTGTGGGGATCATCTGAAGATCTTTGAAGACATGGATGATGATGGAAGTGAGTTGAAATTTTGATCCTTTATCCTTTTGTTGATACTATTTTTTTTTTATCTGCCCTGCGTCTTCCATCGGATTTTCATCCTAAATAGATAGATTATGATTGCGGATCTTGCTTTTTAGATCCTCGAAGTAGTGGAAATCGTGAAGGCGGGAGAAAACCACCTATACCTAAGCAAAATGTCGTCCCCACCCGACGAGAACAGTCTTCTAACAGGGGAAGTTTAAATATTAAGGAAACAAGGGACCATCAGATGAAGCAACAAGAAGGCAGTGCCAAGCCGCTTAAGGCTTCAAATTCTCAGTTTGGACCGGGGAGACCTGTGAATGCTAATAGTATGCAGAGGGCCGGCAATGAGGTCAAGGTCCAGCAAAAATTGGATAAACCGGCTATGCAAAGAAGACCACCTCCTCAAGTGGCGGTAATGAAAGTTACATTGATTAAATTCTCCTCTTGTTCTGTCGGTTTGAAGTAAAATCTCAGTGTTAATTGTTTGTTGAGTACAGAACCTTAGGAGTGAGGACGATGATGCTGTCAAGCTAAAACTTGAAGCATCTAAGAGGAAACTTCACGAGAGTTACCAACAAGCCGAGAACGGTACGACTAATATCTTCCTTTTCCTCTTACGCATTCTGTGTTGTTTTCGGGAACGGGGAACTCTTCGAGGAACATGTTCCTTTCCCATGGCTGATCATATCTGGTGAAACTTAAAGTAGATACTGATGCTGATAGGTAGCTTAGCGTAGGTTGAGTCTAATCAATAATCCCAAGATTGCCGGGGTAAATTAATCAGATCACAATGTCAATGCTGAACTTTTTCTTGGTTGGAACAGCCAAGAAGCAAAGGACAATACAAGTGATGGAAGTTCATGATCTCCCAAAGCAGGGTCTTGGACCGAAGAACTTCCACGGAAGGTTCGGCAACCATAACCGGCAATGGGCGAATGGACGGAGGTAACCGTCATGAAAGCTTGTTCCTTGAACCCTTTTCGTGATCCATGCTATACAGGCTTCCCTTATGCGGCCACAAGAAGGTCGCTGATAGAGTCATATTCTTTTGTGTTCGAGGCCTACTACTTATGCCGGAGTCATTTCATCATAAGGAGAATCATGTTTTTTGAACTGGAATAACGTTGTGGTCGCCGAGCTGTTTCCTTGTTTGTCACAGAAATGAACTGGTACAAGTGGTCTTGCACATAGTCATTGTGCATTTTCATGGTGCCTTTGATCCTTATATCCAAATAAGGACTGGTGTATACATAAAAGAAATATCTCAATGAAATAAAAAGGTTCTTTTCACTTGCACTCCGCGTCTAATGATGGTCATCCTGTTATACCAATTCTTTGGAAACGTGGAAGGTTGTTAATGATTGTCTCTCTCTTTTCGTTGTCGAGTTGGTTGCAAGTTTTTCCCACGATACCAACAAAGATGTCGTAGTTGCGCCTATGAGGAGGAATATAGTCGAAGAACATGATACTTGTTCGGACAACTCGAAAGAAAGGAAGCTTAGAGACTTAAGGAATTATGTGCATTTTAGTCATTGTTAGCATCAGTGCCGTAAAATGGCGGGAAACCGCCCCGATGAATTGATTGGTAGGTCGATTAGAAGGTAACTATAGGTAGGATATTTTAGATGAGAAATCTTATGTTTCTTCGTAGATAAATAGAAAATTACGTTGTGTTGATTTGATATGTTATTAAGAAATGTATTGATTTTGTAAGAATTTATTTTGCTAACGTTTAAGCGGAGTTAAGAAATTGTGAGTAGACGGAGAGAAAAAATAATGAAAGAGAAGATGATGTGATATAAAATAGGGATAATTTAAGATTTTTTAACATTCAAAAATTACTTAAAATAAAAATATTATAATTTATATAAAATATTTATTATATTATAATAATATATGAGTGATTTATTAGAGACGAAAAGAATATAAAATAGATGTCGAATATGTACTCTCTTTCTTGTTGAAAATATGGCTCCCTGGATTAGGTAGAGCATATCATTTTGGTCGTGTTTGGTGTTTTCCATATGTTTATTCAGAATCACTACAGTGATTGGTTGTGTTGTTGAATCCATTATGACTGTCCTTGGACGTTGATACAACTGGAGTAGAACATTTTGCTTGACTAAGCCCATTTGAATGGAGGATTACGTTTACACTTTGCCATCAAGCCGATCCTTTATATGGTAATCCATAGTCAATGTAAACATAGATAGTCAATAAATACGAGTCATTTATTTTTTAAATGGTTTAAAAAATGAAAGACTCGATTAAATCCAAAATCATTTCCATCCCTGAAAACTTATATCGAAAACCATAGAAATTTATTACGGATAACAGAAAAGATGAATTATCAATTTATCCTTCTGTTATAAATTATACCGGATGGACCTTAATTTTTTTTTAAAAAAAACCAAATGAGTGTCTGTTATATCTATTATGTTTGTTATACGGGCACCCAATATAAAATACAGTGGATGGAGCAGATCAGGAATAACCCATCCAGTATAAAGTATCCTGAATGTATTTATAGAACAAAAAACTTGTTATTCTGTATTGTTCTCAATCTCCTTGAATACACTCTTGGACTGAACTGAACAACAAATCAAAAGGCAAAAAAAAAAAAAAAAAAAAAAAAAAAAAAAAAAAAAAAGATGCAAACAGTATCTCCACAAAAAAACAACGAACATTCATTACAGAATCATACAATTAACATTTAAGCATTTGATGATTGTCCTTATTGTCGAGGCAGTTTTACAAGTTAACAACTCATAAGCAATCCTATATCTACAATTATCCGCATCATCGATGCTCCATATTGAATCCGTCATTTTGATCCCTTGCATGATGTAATCCATATATTTCAATCCATACATCCCGTAATCATTGTGATTAGTCTGTTTGGGTCGTTTCTTGACGATAAACAATTTGGGAGCTTGATTTTTCTTGAACTTGTCGGGATGGAATGATCGAAGAAGATATGCAAAGTACTCCATCTGCATAACACAAAATGCACTAAATTAGTGAAGGAAAGGTAAAAACTACTGAAAAAAGGTCGTTCCATGAAGAAACTCACCATATATTTGGTAAGTACGTAATACATCTCCGCTATCTTGATGCAATCGGTATCGTCATACATTGGATCAAGAAGATGCACAATCCATTTACCTAGATTAAACATGTACAAGATAAAATGTGAGTTGATGTACATCGGAATTATCACAAGTGAAGCACTATGGATATGAATTTGACCTTCACATTTGCGGATTGAATGGTGGTTATATCTTTCGGGATCTCGAGGAGCGGCATGAATTTTTTCGGTGCCTTCTGTGCAAACAAATTGTCTAAATCCACTGAGCACATTTGCGCTAATAGGCAACTCACAACATAGACCCCATTTTTTCGACAAGATGGCTTCGAAACCATCAGGGTAGCATATGCGTCAATCACCTCATCAAATAACCACTGACCATGAGCAATTGATTTCAACGCATTCTGCGATAAGTCATGAAGTCCTTTGTTTCTCTTAAAGGAAATCCCGAAGGATTTTTGCTTTGGTCAACCGAATAGCCCGCAAACCTGAAGAACCATTTAAACAAACTTTTGTTTACGGGCTCACCATCATAAAGTTCTCTGTTTTGCTCCAAAGTAACTAGAAATTCAGAATCAAGAGATGATAAAGCATAGAATATGTCGTGTAGTATCATCGTTAGCTTTGTGGGAGAAATCTTTTTCATTTGATGGCCCTTAGACCACGATAAAGAGGAACATGGGCATCATATACTGATCAAATAAGGAACGAGGCTCGTTAACTGGTCCGGGGTTAGGGTTCGGAGAATGAGTACGCAATCGAGTGATGCGTCTATACCATGAAAAATAATCCTCGATCGATAAGATCATTGTTGTAAATGTAACAACAACATCTAATGACGCCTGCCAAGCGTCCCAAAGAAGCAAGTGGCCTGATCTTAGCGCCTCCATATCACTTGCCTAAATTTATCTCTTGGATCCGTGTACAACAGCTATCTCATTGCCTTCATATCCATAGGAGGGTTAAGAATGCTTTGTAAGCATCCAAAGAATAACCGCACGACTCTAACCGGCATCTGATACTCCACCATCGGTTCTTGTATAAGCGGAGTATAAGTCATCCCCCGTACGACGTTAACAACCATGAAGATGTCCTCGTCAGATATATAATCAAACTACGCATATGGCCTCTAAGTAAACTCAGTGTTCTGCAATACATAAAAAGATCATTAGGTTTTATTTTATCGATATAAAATAACAATGTTATAGTATTTGGTGATAACAAAAAGTAATTTCAAGTATGTAACTGCATTCTATCGAACTCCCCACGATAAAAAATAAGATGGTGATGCGGGTGATTCTTTCGAGATTGTCTCCTTGGTAACTGGAGTGATGTTCTCTCTTCTGGACATAAGATTCACTTTGTTAGGAGAAACCAAAGGATGATTATCATCGTCTTCATACATTGCTACGAGCAAAGTGTCTTTTATCGGACGATAGACGATGAACATTCTCATTTTGTAACCCGTACGTTGTACACGATCTCGTTTTCTGATTTTGTTTTTCCTTCATCTCTAGCTCGCTCCTTTCGATTGATTTTCCCGCCAATCAACAAATGAACATATGAGAACATAAATTTTCTGAACGTGTGTATTGTTTATTTGTCTTGATATTTGCTTGAAATCCCGTGCTTTTTGCAAAAGCTTTGTAATATGTTTCCGCTTCTTGTAATGTGTTGAACATTTTTATCTTCAAAGTGCTTTGAATTCTCATTTTCATCACTTTGGATCGGATTATTGGAAGTCAAGATTTCTTTATTTTCGAATTCGTAATTAAAATGTGATTCCATAAGGAATTTTTATGAGGTAAAAACACATTGAACACATCATGAACTAACCAAATAAAGAGCAAATATTTTTTTTTTTTTTTCCATGACAGGTCAACACGTGGACAAATATAATTGGTTGACCATCGCTTTCAGATCTGAAACATATGAAATACTGACACGCGTAGAGTCTTGATTTGTTAAAGCCTCAAATTCGTATTAAATTTCACCGGATGCGGTACAGAATTGAATGAACGTTGGATTCTGAAAAACACAGACGCGTGTAACTTTCATCCGCAGTAACTTTCAAGGCACCTTGTGTTTTTCACCCTGTTAATTTTTGTTTGACATGTGTCACAACTTCATTGGTTCAATAAAGTCATCCGCGATAAAGAACATCGGATGTGTTGCTTACAGGGTAAAGTACATCGGAGTGGACTCCATTTTAAAGTAAAATCACAATTGTAATTTCATCATTTTCGATCGTCGGGGTAAAGAATAACGGTTTTTTCGGTTATCTTTTATATCTGATGCAATGAAAAATTTTAAAATTTTAACTATCTATCTCACATATGAACTGTACGATATTATTGATTGGATAATTCTATCTATCCAACGCATGTTATACCTCATCACCCATCTATAAAACATTAGAAGATATCAAATTATTTATCTCATGATTGAGAAAAGATCATTATCTTAGACTTGATCCTCCTTATTGAATAGTATACCTTATCTGCAAAGATCCATAATAAATTCCTATATTATTCGTGTGGGGATTGTCTGATCCAAAACCGGTATCGGTAAATTACAGGCAAGAGAAAATATCAAGGCAAAGTGACATTACCTACCAGACATGACACGGCACAAATTCAACAAAATCCGCCTAACCTATGCTAGGTAATGTAATCTCCTTGTTCATTAGCAAAATAATCAAGCAAAAAAAGGCATATTCGACATATACTATCCTCTCTATATCAAAATAATTTTTTTTAATATTTAATTATAATTATAATATATCATATTTATAAAAAAATTATCTAAAATAATTTATAAAAAAAACTAAACTTGACTATAATATATCATCTATTTTCTTTCACAACTGATATGATAAATCTCACCATTATCAAAAAAATATGTTTTAAATTAAATTTCATAAACATGAAAAACACATCAAATTCTATATTGATAACATCAATCACATCTATTCTGAAACGTTTAATAATATGTTACGTGTCACAATCAAATTGAAAAGAGAACAATAATCACGAGTTCCATCAAACTTCTGGAGTACCGGAAACATATGCAAATAAATTGTCAACATTTGTCAAATCGTGTCTGCCGACAGATAGGGTAGGGTTGGTGGGGGCGCGCTATTTTGAATTGCCATTTCATTGTCGTGGGTCACATTTGTTATTATGATCATTTCATCGCCAGCTCTCACAACCCAATCCACATAAGATTTTTTTTTTCTTTTATCAAAATCGTAAGGAAATTTAATCAGCAACATGTACTGGTAACCCTTTTCCTCAAGCAAGATAGACAAATACAAAAACAAAATAAAGAAATATCATTACAGATTCTATAAGCTACGCGTGGCAGTTCATATTCTTTCCATTCCACAACTCTAATCTGATTCGTTTTTTTATGTTGAATTTAATATATTTTAATTATTATATTATGATTTTTATGATGATAATGAGTTTGATGTCTAAAGGATAAAAATAATAATAAAATATAATATGATATTATGATTATTTAAATATAAAATCATTTTGAAATAAATAAATATTATAATATTTATTAAACGATCCAAAATAATAAATATTATAAAAATTATATGACAAAAAGAATAACCATTTACAGCTTAAAGAGATCTACGGATTAAGTTCCTATGTTACACCAAAGAGGTAAGATCATAAATCACGTGGTGCAAGAGCAAATCTCACCATAAAATGCGATCAACCTTATTTTGGAGACAATGGGACTAGGGCCAGGGGACATACCTTAAAACTGAAATTATTGTGAAACAATAAGAGAGTTTAATCACACCTCAAAATGAAGAAATTTCACAGGATATCAAACCACACACCACTAGATTAAGACGAAGTTGCAAGGGCCAGGACAGATAACAGTGTACAACAACTTGATTACAAGCATGTAACGTCAAGCACATTAGAACATCTAACACTCACCATGTCCATTATCTCCCACAAGCGTGCTGCGAATCAACTTAAGCATGCTCCTGGATTTCCTCCTCTTCATCATCGTACTCGCCTTCCTCATCGGCAGTTGCATCCTGGTATTGCTGGTACTCGGACACGAGATCATTCATGTTGCTCTCGGCTTCAGTGAACTCCATCTCGTCCATTCCTTCCCCTGTGTACCAATGCAAGAAAGCCTTCCTCCTGAACATGGCAGTGAACTGCTCGCTCACCCTCCTGAACATCTCCTGGATGGAGGTCGAGTTCCCAATGAAGGTGGAAGCCATCGAGAGTCCCCTTGGTGGGATGTCGCAGACGCTGGATTTCACATTGTTTGGGATCCACTCCACAAAGTAGGAGGAGTTCTTGTTCTGGACGTTGATCATCTGCTCGTCCACCTCCTTGGTGCTCATCTTCCCACGGAACATGGCTGAGGCAGTGAGGTAGCGCCCGTGCCTTGGGTCTGCAGCACACATCATGTTCTTGGCATCCCACATTTGCTGAGTCAGTTCAGGGACTGTGAGGGCACGGTACTGCTGTGAGCCACGAGATGTGAGGGGGGCAAATCCCACCATGAAGAAGTGGAGGCGAGGGAAGGGGATCAGGTTGACAGCCAGTTTGCGGAGGTCAGAGTTCAGTTGGCCAGGGAACCGAAGGCAGCATGTCACACCACTCATTGTTGCAGAAATCAAATGGTTCAAATCACCAACTGGAACAATAAGCAATGAGAAGCATTTTAGTGTGAGCAAATAAAGACATAACACCAAAGTATCAGAAAGAGACATAGCATTAAACTGAGGTTTGATACAAAATTCCAGTTATCAAGAGGTGTGATTGCATGAAGAGTTAGTTCAGCATAAATCCTGTGATCATGAGCCTATTTCGACTTGAATGTCTTGAATTTCTAAAAGAGTGATATCAATAAATGTTCTGAAAACGGGTTTTAACTCTAAATACAGCAGCTATAGTCGGAAAAGGTAGTAAAATGCCACTTAGGCCGAAGTAACCATGTTTGCCTCTTTGGCACACTGGTTAGGCAGAAGCAATCATTCCTAGATCAATATTCAAGAAACAAGGAGAGCTCTAACAGAATGACAACAGTGGCCAACTATTTGTGATGTGAAAGAATACTCACAGCTAGGAGTGGTAAGCTTGAGTGTCCTGAAACAAATGTCATAGAGTGCCTCGTTATCCAGCACCATGCACTCATCTGCATTCTCCACGAGCTGGTGAACCGAAAGGGTTGCATTATATGGCTCAACCACTGTGTCGGAGACCTTAGGTGACGGGAAGACAGAAAAAGTGAGCATCATTCTGTCAGGGTACTCTTCCCTGATCTTTGAGATCAATAGGGTACCCATTCCAGAACCCGTTCCTCCTCCTAGAGAGTGACAGACTTGGAACCCTACAAGAGAAAGATGGCCAAGTTAGCAAGGAAAGAATACAAAACATTAACAGAATGTCTGTCATCTTCAGAAAACACTTGAAAGGATTAAAGCAAAGGGTATATACCTTGGAGGCAGTCACAGTTCTCGGCTTCCTTTCTCACAACATCAAGAACTGAGTCGATGAGCTCAGCACCCTCAGTGTAATGTCCCTTAGCCCAGTTGTTTCCAGCTCCAGATTGCCCGAACACAAAGTTATCGGGTCTGAAAATCTGACCATAAGGACCTGTCCTAACAGCATCCATTGTACCCGGCTCGAGATCCATGAGAACAGCACGAGGAACAAATCTGCCACATGATGCCTCATTGAAGTAGACATTCACACGCTCCAGTTGGAGATCTGATGAGCCAATGTATCTACCAGCTGGGTCAATGCCATGCTCGTCACAGACAACTTCCCAGAACTTGGATCCGATCTGGTTTCCGCATTGTCCTCCCTGAACATGTAGGATTTCTCTCATGTTTCCTGGAATCGAACACAAGCCGAATTAATCACAGAACTTCAATCATCAACGAACCGAAAAGTTACAAAAAAAAAAAAAACATTTCAAGTAATATGAGAGAGTGAACCATAATGCATGTTAGGTTTTTCCCCCGAACTTTTTTCCCCTTCTACAATGATGCATGAAAAGGGAGAGCTGCAAAAGCGAACATAATACATAAAGCAAGAGCATAGAGGAAGAAAAGCATATCAATTCATAACAAAGACCACAGTAACTTTTGGTATACAAAATCATCAAAAAAGTGGGTGCCATAAAAAGTTAAATCTACTCCAACACTCTATTCTACTCCTACAAGAGTAATGTGGGCCCATGTTCACACTCACTATATTCAAGTTGCTTTGGGTGGAGTGAAATAACATCAACAGGCCAGATTCATTGATACCTAAAAATAGATCTAGAGTTCGATGCACAGCATTTGAACTCGAAAATGCAACCGACACTTCTCCATTGCTACAATATGATTGCAAACTAAAGCTATCAACATCGCTCAGATTACAACTCCCATTCCCAACAATTCTAACAAATCACCATAAATTGGAGACGAGAAGTAGAGATTTAGGTATTCCACAGTAAAATCAATAGAATTCCAGAGATCAACACCACATCTAACCATATGTCTCAGATTCAACACACAAATCCATATTCCTCCAATGTACTATTACTGTCACATTCGCCAATAACATCCCCAGATCAATAACACTCGACCTTCGGATCAACAGATGTGGCATAATTTCTACACATTATCAGTGATTATCCCACACATTATCAGCGATTATCCCAACAAAACCTGAACCCAAAACCGAGCTCAAGTTTCAACAGATCAGCATCAAATAAACATGTTGGCGCTCCGATTCAAGCAACAGAAAGTTGGACATAATGTAATCGAAACCATTCTACAGTAAAAAAAATTGAAAAACCAAAATCGAATGCAAACTCTCACAGATCTACATCAATTGGCCGACTACAGTTCCGATTAAACAATCGATTCAGATACCACAAGCAAGCCCAATATAAACTTCCACAGATCAACCAATCCAACAGCCAAATATAGTTCCGATCCAACGGCCAAACCTCATCCACAACCAGTCCACGATCTCAAATTCCCACAGATCTACACTGAATAAGCAGTTAAAGTTCCGATTCAAGCACTAAAACAATTATCTCAAGCAATGCAGCACAAATCGATACCGAAAACACGAACAGAACACATCGACGGAATCGGAATAACATCATCTATCCATTTATGTCGATCAAAAAATCGAAATCTGAGCAATTCGAACAAAGATCTGACTTCAAATTGACGTAGAGAGAAAAAGAGAAGAAACCTGCTGTTGAGTGATGAGCTGTACACAGCAAGCAAATGCAAGTGAGAGACCAAGAGTGATAGACTCATGTCAACGAGAGCGAGGATTTAAATAGGAATTGAACTTCTGGATCGGATGGCTGAGATTATTTCGATCCTAGATGGAGGGTCCACCGTTGGATGGGTTGGGTCTTGAGATGGACGGTGGGGATAATGCCTAATTTGATGTTTTTCCTTTTGGGAGTCTTGGAGGATTTTTTACGGGTTGACGAAATTGTCCTTGTAACGTCTACGATGTCTACTTTTTGTCCTGGCTTGACTTGCTCTTGACGGGAAATAATGTGTGTCGTGATGGCGCTAATTTGACGTCTCAGCAAATTCAAAGTATAAACAAATTTAGATTGGGAGAGACAAAAGTGGGACATATATTTTAAGGTAATCATCGTATGAATTTAAAGGTAATATAATCCTTTTTTCATAATATTATTTTTATCCGATAATTTTTTCAATATTTACGTATTTTATATTATCTTATATATATAAATATAAATTTCGTTTTCATATCAAATCACGTCTTACGCATCATGGATTACGTTGAAATACGTAACTTATAAAATCATTGATATTTCACGATAAATTTTTTAAAAAAAACTGCGTTTGATCATCATTGTACGCATGTCAAACGTTGTATCGACACGTGTCCAGGTCAAAATGTTACAACAATTTTAAGACGGAGAGAGTATAAGTTTAAACATTAGTTATATTATAAATTACACATTAACATACAATGATTGAATATTGATTAATATAGAAATAATTATCATTAAATGTTAAAAGAAAAAACTATTTACCAACAAGTGCTACATTACATTTTTATTACCATTAAGTTCTTTTGAAAAAAGATATGGTCTTATTTGCTCAAATATAAAATTAGAAAAAAAACTATTATAATATTCCTAAATTATAAACAATCTCCAATTAAAAATTAAATTGAATCATTGTCTCAATTCTAACCCTAACCCTACTCCTATCATCATCGTAGCCGTCGATGGAAGAGATCATCTCTCACCTCCGTCTTTGCCAACGTCATCGCCTCTTTCGTCTAAGACACAATGTGTTCGTTTTGTCACGAACAATACGTTTATATTTTCAAGAATATTCTCCACTTCGATCAATTCCTACTTCCTCTTCTATGCTACTATTGTCAGTATCTTTAATTCTATGCGCACTAGTACATAGTCACTATGTACAATGCATCCGTATAATAAAGACAGTGCGTACACTCGTCTAAAAAAATAGTGTACCCGTATAACAAAGTCAAAGACAGTGCACTCGTATGATAGAAACAATGCGTACTGAGAGACATCGAATGAGACAATCGACAAGTTAAGGCAGCTATATACATAAGTTGGAGGATAGGATCGAAGGGATCGATAGGTGAGCATATATGTACATAAAATATGAATATATGCCGAGAAAATATTGTTGGTTTTGTTATGAGATATAACATTATGTGAAAAAGATGAGAAGATGATGGTGGTGGAAGAAAATATGAGGTGGAGGAGGAGAAAGATTAGAGATATGGATGTCATATAGAGATTTATTAGGAGTGAGATTTATTTAGGAATTGATTAATTAAAGATAATTTTGATTATGATTGAGTGATGAAAATTAAAATAGAAGGAGAATATTATGTGTAAGGACACAAAATGCCAAATATTTTTTGTTTGTTGAAAAAGAAATCAAATGATAAATTATAAAATACGGTATCACTTATTGATGAATAAAATCTAAAATTAAGTGACACCATTGGGTAATTTACACATTGATATATACTCCTATTTAATTATCATAAGACATTGTGCAATGCTTAGAAATAAAGATGACATTATATCATCCAATATTTAAACTTAAATATGACCCCTTATTAAAAATCAATGTCAACAATCAATACAAAAATGTTGTGATAAAAAATAATTTGGGATTTTGAATCAACTTGACAATAATTGACCTTTTAAATTATTACTGTTTTCAAACATACATGTTTTAGTAGTATGTTTTAATCAAAATCATATTTTTTTTTTGGGGTTAGAAATCTCAATCTTAAGTTTTATTCCCTCCGTTTGAAATTAATAACATTGCACTATTCGATAATTATTTTTAGGAGTTTCGTTATGCATCTTAACGACGTAAGAAAATTACGTCACATGTTCAAAATATATAACTTGAACAATAATTAATATTTCATGATAATTTTGTATAAAACGATATTACTATTTTTTCATAACATGAACAATTTTATTTCTTACATAACTCAATGTTGCCGTTTTTTTCTCAAAGGAGGGAGTAATTATATCCTGCCATCACACATATTTTTTGGATTTTTTTTTTTTTGGAAAGGAAAGAGGGAGTGCTTCACAGCCGGAGTGTGCATGAAACGGGTTGGTTCAATATTGGACTATTTTTGGTCCCGTTCCAACTTTTTGATATTTCAGAAATTTTAGTCTTATCCCGTCCTAATTTGTCGATGTGGGTATTTCAATTTCTTGGGAAAAAGATCCAGTATTTCTTGTTTCATTGGTATCAATACCGATTAAGTTATAAGTCAAAGATAATTGAAATCCAAACAATGAATTTTATTACAAATTGATAGATGTTTAAGTTACAAACAGAACCTTAACTCCAATAATAATCTACATGAAACATACTTTATTGAAAATTTATTACCAAAAACATAATTAGATTCATCGAGCAAAACAAATCATAAACAGGATAATAAAATACTGTCTAGTAGAAAAAGCAACAAGTAAATTCCTAAATAAGGATTCTACTCGTAACCAGAGCAAAAACCAATGCAGTATATACATCGATAATAAAACCCATGGTTCACAGTTTAAACCTTCTTCAAACCCTAATCACCACCGCCCTACCCCCACCTCCTCCCAATAATGCCGTCGAAATCCAATAAACAACCCAAAACCCCATCACGTCCCCCAAAACCATCCCCTTCACCTTCAACCCCTTCATATTCATCTCCATCTCCATCTGCGGCGGCGGCGGCGGCGGCGGCGGCGAACGCTGAGGGTTTGAGCGAGAATCAACTGAGGTCCTTTGTGTCCGAGGCAGTCTTGTTTTTGTATATCCAATTAGTGATTCACCGTCTATTGACAAACTTGGGCAACAAAATGGCAACGGACATAACTTAGATTCGAATATTGTTCAGCTACAGAACTGTGATGAACTGCATCTAGAGCTATTTGCTTCTGCAAAAGTTTCTATGCGAAATGGTAGCAGAGGAGTACTCACTAAAAATTATTCTGGCGGGACTCGTGATGAAGTTGAAAGTGTGGAAACTTCATCCCCTAGAACACCTGCTTCTTATAGTTCTAGACTACATTCTCCTAGCTCTAATACATTAAGTTCAGTTGCAAACAAAGATTCAGGTCTGATGGATACGAATGACAAGGGCCTTGATACATCGGAGATCAGAGAACTGTTGAGAGACAACACTTCCAAGAAACTTTTGCAATCTTGTGATTGTTCCCATACTCTCATCTCTTGTTATTTTCCGGAAATTTGGTGCTAAAAGAAGCTTCCAGAATACTGGCAGTGGGGATCAGACAGGAGGTCCTGGCATGGTGTGTGATGTTGATGATGCTTTTATAGTAGGTCGTGACTCAAAAGTTCATATATATTTGCCTTCCGAGTATGAACCAGTTGTTTCAAGGCAAAGAAGTTCGCTTCAGAATGCAATCAGATTTAATAGAATCTCATCTGGTGTTGAAGATGAGCTTCCTCAATTAGGCCGTGAAGAATCCTTAGGCCAGGTATATCTTGCACTCGCATTTTCTTGATTCAGTTACTTCATTATCTCAAGGATCTCAATATAAATTATATGATTGTCTAGATGTAAGGCAACTCCTAGCAATAAGGAGCTCGCTTATCTGGTTAATGCACTTACAATGATATCCAGTATTTAGTATCCATTATAGGGTTCTGCAAGTTAAATTTTATAATAGTGTGCTCTTTTGAGAGTGTTGTTATTTCATACTAGGGATAGGAACCTGATGTAATCCTAATCTTGTTATTCTTCATTTGTCTTCAGTTGTATTTCAACTACGGAAGAACAGTACTTTTTTTTTTTTTTCATGTCCTCACAGTTTTAATCATTCAGAACTTTTTTTTTTTTTTTTTTTTTTTTTTCCTTTTTTTTTTTTTTTTTTTTTTGTGTCCTGTCAGTTTTAATCACTCTTTTTTTTTTTTTTTTCTGAAATAGATCAAATTAACAAGCTGCTCGACTCGCCTCAATGCACTCTAGAACATTCATGCTTTGGTGATGATGTACCTAATCTTAGCTTGCTAGAAAATTGTGTATGACACATGCAATGCATTCCTCTTGACAGAGATTGTGTATCACAGAACATTTGTAGTTATTTCAGCCTACCCTTCTTCATCCAAAAAAACGGCAGTGTATCATCTCGTTTGGACTCGTGCCCCTGTAGCCAAGGCGTCGCCCTATCAATTGCGGTTAAAGAATTTTAAAGCTTAGACAATTTGGCATCTCATGCTCTCCTGCTGTTTTGTATGTGGTGTGCTCTTAAAATATTTGGGACGCTAATTAACATGATGACTTAGTCTAGGTTTACGACCTATAAAGGGAGTGCTGCTTCATGGACCAACAGGCACGGGGAAGACCTCCTTGGCGTTGCGTTGTGCTCATGATAGCAGGATGAACCTCTTTAGAGTAAATGGAGCTGAAATAGTCAGCCAATATTATGGGGAAAGCAAGCAAGCACTTCATGAGGTTTTCAAATCCGCAAGCGAGTCTGCGCCTTCTGTGATTGGTTCCTGATTTGTCCCCAAGAATGGTCCCGACTTTGCTCGAATTGATGGATGGGGTTATTCGAACTGATGGTGTGCTTGTGATAGCTGCCACCAACAGGATTGAGGCTATTGAGCCTGCACTGAGGCAACCTGGTCGATTTGATCGGGAAATTGAGATAGGTATCTAACAAAGAGATTTCTTAAAATGATGCCTCCAAATTCTTGAGCAGATTAAATTTTTTCATAGTGAGTTAAGAATTGGCTTCATTTAATTTTCAGGATACTAAAATTAAGTGGTTGGATTAGTTAATTTAATTCAATGGAGCTCTATGTGCGAAAAGATAAACTGAGGATTTAAAGAGATGAGACAATTAGCCCCCTTCTGTCAATTTATCTTGCGAAAGAGCTATTTCAGAAGATGTAGAAAAGGTTGATATTATCGGATTACTTGTTTCACATACTGATGCGAGTTCTTATGTTTTTCGGCTTATAATGCAGGTGTACCTTTACCGGACCAACGATTAGACATTTTACGCACTCTTCTCAGTAAGATGGAACACTCTCTTTCTGATTAGGAAATCCAGCAGCTTGCAACTGTTACGCATGGATTTGTTGGTGCTGATCTCGCTTCACTATGCACTGAGGCTGCAATTCTCTGTCTTCGTTGATATATTGAATTGGAATCATGTGATGATGCTAGCTCCCGCTGTGATGGTTCTTCTGAAGTAATGGTTGAGAGTTCAAATAGAGGTATAGGATTTGGAGAAGCAGTTGAAGTCGCTGACTGCATGACATTGATTGATTCTACTCGGTTATTAAGCTTCAGAGATGAACCATTGGATTGTACGAACAACATCCAGAGTTTCTCAGTTAAAAACGAGGCATTTGTTGGTGCAGACGAAGACGATTCTGCCTTGAAAGTGACTTTTGATGATTTTGATAAGGCTAGGATGAAAGTCAGGCCCAGTGGTATGCCAGAGGTATGCTACGGTTGTGTTCTCTTCCTCGAATATCATGGCTGACGCCATCTAGCGCTCTGAATATTTATGTCATCATTCAAGCAATTAAACAATCTTGAAATTCGGGTGCTTGTCGTGTCTGTTGCATGAAGCGGTGAACTATCACTTGCATTCATCTGTTACAAACAGATGTACCTTCATCTAACTTTCCCTGCATATCGTGATGTTCTAAACTATCATTCGTTGATCCATAACCTTTTTCTCTGTAATCGAGGTTATTCTTGAGATCCCGAAGGTGAGATGGGAAGATATCGGTGGCCAGCATGAGGTTAAGGCACAACTCAGAGAAGCTGTTGAATGGCCACAAAAGCATCAGGATGCCTTCCAGCGTATAGGTATCAGGCCACCAACAGGCGTGCTGTTATATGGTCCTCCTGGATGCAGTAAAACTCTCATGGCTCGTGCTGTGGCTTCAGAGGCGGGGCTGAACTTCCTTGCAGTTAAAGGTCCACAATTATTCAGCAAGTGGGTTGGTGAAGCTGAGAAAGCCGTGAAATCACTTTTTGCTAAGGCGAGGGCAAATGCTCCATCGATTATTTTCTTGGATGAGTTAGACAGCATTGCTCCCATCCGTGGGAGGGAAAAAGATGGGTTCTCCGTTACAGATCGGGTCGTGAGCCAACTGCTTGTTGAAATGGATGGTAAATGTCCACAGTTCGCGACTAACTCTTGTTTTTCCCAGTGTCTTGTAATGTGGTTTTAAAGCAAAATAGGCATGAAACCCGCCACGGTCCATGTACTGGTTGTTGTCCTATGCGGAGCTTATCTTGTAAATAAGTTCCTTGTTCGCTCTGGATAGAACTAATGCATGGTTTGATGTAGGTTTGCATGAAAGAGTTAACGTTACTGTTATTGCTGCGACAAATTGCGAGGATCAGATCGATCCCGCCGTTCTGAGACCAGGTATGTTTTCTTCAGCCTTGGATCTCTCCATTTTCAGGAATTGGTTTTCGTTTTCGTTTTTTCTTTTTTTCTTTGGGAGATTCTAGCATTTATCCATTGATGATCCTTGTAAACTCAATGTTTAATTTGTAGTCTCGCAGGACGTTTTGGTCGATCACTTAAAGTGAAACCCCCTAATGAAGCAGATAGAGAAGAAATTTTTCATATTCATTCGCGTAAGATCCCATGCAACTCCAACGTAGACATTAGCGAGCGAGTCCGTCTCACGGAAAGGCTGCACTGGTGCTGATATATCACTTATATGCAGACAAGCAGGAATCCTCGCCATTGAGGTATCTTCTTTTCTTCTGTTAGTGAATGCTCATTCGTCGGATATTACTCATATAACTTATGATTTTATTTGCCACCAGGAATACGGTGATGCTGCTTCAGAGATAACAATGGAGCATCTAAAGGGTGCAATCGAGCAGGTGAAGCCTTCTGGTAAATAGATCACGCGAAGGGTGAAACAGAACCATGCCAATGAAAGGGAATGACTGCCTGGTAAACTATTCATTATGTCTCATAAACCAGGTTTGCTGCATGTCATCTTATTTTCATGAGCGGATATAGGCACGAATTGTGCTGTTGTCATCTTAAATCTGGTTTGCTGCATGTAATCTTATTTTCATGAGCGGATATAGGCACGAAGTTGCATATATGCATGAAAAGTGATCACCATATCATTACCTGCTTCCGAATGGTAAAACTAGTTCGCTATGGCAAAAACCAACGAAGGGATCTGAAGTGGGATCTCTTAACTTTTGAGTGAGATCTTCAACTGTACCAAATTTCTCTACTAGTTGTGATCTGTTCGTTTTGAAGATGAAGCATGCGAGCATTGTCGTCTTGAAATCTTTAGTATATGTATTTCCTTACCTGATTTTGTTTATATTTAAGTTTTTTTTTATTGGTTTTTGCGAGTAATATGATAATCTATGAAGTTTTGTATGCAACCTGTGTCACATAATTATTTACTGTTTGGCAGAGTCCTATTTTTATGTATGATAACTTATGCGCCCATAAGAGATGTGATTCATTTGTTTCGAAACTTTCGCTTCAGTGATATCCATCTACTGATGCTCGAAGAAATGTTAGTTTAAGTCGACCATCGCAAAAAAACTTGTACCGTATCTCAATTTACAGTGCAGCTTCGACGAAAAATGTAGTCATCGACGAGCGAATGTCATCGCCCTCGACAATGATTAGTCCCCCAAAGATGAACTTGGATTAGGATGACATGCCCTTTCACTATAATGCTTTTACAAGATCAAGGGCATGTGCATAGGCACTATGTTATGATGCCCAAAAGGATAAAGTCTATCAAGTAGGATAGTTTGCCTTTTAGCAAGAAAAGGGTCGTATGAGATTTGATCCATTTGTTGGGCAAATAATTGAAGTGTAAGAGAATCAAGAATGATGTGTTTCAATGCAACCCACGCCTCTTTGTTTGCTCGAAGTGGACAACATCCTGAAGTGATAAAAATCACACTTGTGATTGTGATGGTCTTTTTGTCATGTTTCAACATGGTTTTGTGTGGGTACTTTGGTGTCGTTCCTATCTCTTCTAGGAACCAAAATAGTACTAAGTACTAATATCATTGAGTATTCTGTTTGGGATTTGTTCTATTTTAGTTTCAAACTAAATTCAAATCATGATAGATGTAATTGAATTGTAAACACGTTAGACAACGCACCTTGTGTCAATCTGGAGCGCATAAGTATATGATTGAGATTTGCTAGCAATTCAATGCCAAAGACATAGATGCCTTGATGCTTTACTTTCCCTTGGTAATCATGGATAGTTAGAAGAGCTTCATTGTGGATGTGCAATTGTTTTCAGCTTTTGGAAACTGTGACCACTTTGCTTTCGATGTCTTGGTTAGTGCTTAGATAATTTCTTGAAGTGGAAAATTGTACGACGACTAGTTAGAAAGGCAGACAATAATTATGGACAATCCGATGAGATTGAGGTATACTTCCGATACTCAAAGAGAAATAAGACGAGGTAACAACATATGTCCAAGTATACAAAAGCGCAGAATTGAAGTTCAAAAGCAATGGAGAAACCTGAGCAAGTCAGAATGTCAGATGCCTGACATCAATACAAAGGTGGCACGGTCTTAAACCCGAAAACATGTGAGTTGATTCTCATATGTATCATATAGAACGAACTCTACGAGTGTATCGCACGACTCATGAAGCATCATTTTACATCTTTTGGATCGAGAACAAACTTAGCAACTCAAGCTCCGAAATACAAATTAAGAATCGAGAACAAACTCAGTATAATGTATCCTGAATTCCGTCATTGAAAATCACTGTTCAACAAGCATTTCAACAATCAGACCCTTTGTTCATCAATCGATCATCCCCCGTCGGAAACAACGTAAGAACTCTCCGCCCATTCGGCACATTCCCAACATTGTTACGCTCACCTGGGTTAACTCCATCGAAAAACAACCCAACGTTATTCCACGATCCAAAATGACCAACATGCCCCTGATAATATCCATGATTATTGGAATACTGCCCCGCCGGCACCTGAACCACTCCTGCCACCGCCGGGCCCACATATCCGGCCACGGTCGCTGCCTGGTGCAGGAAATGTGCCGGGACAGGCGCGCTGGCGAATAGGCGATCGGTGGCCGGATCATCAGAATCCCCTCCACCACCACCGCCACCAGCAATATTCATTCCCTGAACTCTTTTTAAGTAAAGCCTATACTTCTGAAGATGACTGGCGACATTCTCCCGCGTGAGTCCATCCACGCTCATCAGCTGCATTATGGTCTTCGGGACCGCGTTCTTGATCCCGAGATGGGAAACTGCGTCCACGAATCGTTTGTGCAGCTGCGGCGTCCAGACCAGGCGCGGTCGCTTCAGAGTCCGTGCCTGGTCTTGCTCGGGGGACGAGGATGAGCTAATGGGTTCTGTTGGATTGGGATGAGAGTGGTGATGATGATGGTTGTTGTGATTGGTGGTGGGGATGATGTTGAATGCGAGGGCGAGGTCGGGTGTGATTAGGGTTTGTGAGATTGGCATCAGCTCATCTGGGGATGGAAGCCCCTCTTGTTCTCTCATTGTTTTTCTTGAACTTTGTCCTGCAATGGGAACCTTGTGATTCTTGTTCTTGTGTGAACAACTGGGTTGATTTTGGGTGTGATTTGGGCTGGTGGCTATGTGCTAATTTGGATGATAATGTAAAAAATGGACTCAAACGGAACTCATCCAGTATCAAAAACTTCAGATTTGAAGTAAGGTTTGAAACTGAATGATGTACAAATGATATACAGAACCTTTTCTCGTGGCGAATTGAACCTATTATTAGGACTTGACACGAACTAAGAGAAATTGTGATGATAGGATTGATCAATGCAGAGAAAGATTGGAGTTTTATAAGAGAGGATTGGAATCTGGGGAGATTTGGGGTTCAGAGATGGGAAGGGATGGAAATTGGAATGAAATCTTCTCTGGGATTTGTTTTGATTTCTTCACAGAAACAAAGGCAGAGAGGAAAGATAGATGAGAGAGAATAGGAGGAGAGGAATGATGTTTGCTCGAGGTGGATCTTGTTTTGGTTTGTTTTCATCTTGGATGCCACACCCTTTTTAAGGTCCAATATCAACTAGTCCCATAAGTTCGGACTCTTTTTTTTTTTTTTTTGGGTATGTTTGGATTGAATTATATTTGATCCTAGTTAAGAGATTTGATTTCGAAATTAACAACAAAAATAGAATGATATCAATATTTTATAGATCTAAATTGTATAGTATTTTAAAAATTATTGAGCTCGAATCTTACAAATGAGAGAGAGGTGATTATGAGATTTGTTCATATCATCAGTGAGAATTTTTGACATATTGTAGTTAAATATTCCCTTCATTTCACCTAGTTTATATCATTTTGATTTTGTACGTGTGTTGATATAAAATTTGATTACGTATAACAACGATTAAACATAATTTTTTTTATAAATTTATCGTGAACATCAATACTTGTATAAGTTGTGGACTTCAACCTAATATATGTTGTGGGACGATCAGACGTGATTTGATATACAAACGAAACTTATATTTATAAATATAAAATAATATAAAATATATATATGTGTTGTAAAATTTATGGGACGTAGGGAGTATGAAATATTTAGATAATTCAAGTTATCGATTCATTGTTAAAAATCAGCTAAGATAAGCTCGGATATATGATAGATGCCGTGTTCAGATGGCTATACACTATTAAGTGTAGTAGTAATACAATTGGATGATTAAGGGGTAATGTTTACGATTGGTATAGAGAGGGGACCTAAACATTAATCTGCAAAGCAAATCAGCTGCAAGAGGCTATACTACACTAGTATAGAACAACTCTATATGTGTGCGTTGGCAAAGAATTTTATCAGATTGTGTGGGTTTTATCTTTTTATGGTGTACAAATAATCATCAGATTCCACTCTCAAAAACTGAAAAAATACTTGTCAGATTCCAATAAAAGATAGGCCAAATAAAAGAAAGAAAGGGACATAATTATTGAACTTGTTTGACCTTCTTGTACCTTATCGTGAAACCAAGTTGCTTTGGAACGAAAATTTTTGCATTAGTGGAATTGTGATGGTAACATGTTAAATTTACATTAGTGGGTTTATCATAGCTTTTGATAAAACGGAGGATTGTTACTACTTGGATTTGACCCTCGGTCATATGGATTAAAAATCCTAAAGTCTTGGCATAATAGTTCAAATTTTTAATAAAACCAATTATTACAATATGGATTCGACCCTTGGTGATATGGATTAAAACCCCTACTGACTTAAAAAAGAAAGGCTGTTTGATGTCGTCATAACAAATGCATCAAACATTTGACATAACTCTAGTTACGAGGCTCTCTGACAATATTCTAGGATCGGACTAAAAGGTTAGTAATATCATAGTCTTAATTATAGCAGAAACATGTATAGTATTCCATCCGCTTCAGTTTACCTGTCGGTAAGACTAAAACACATAAATTAAGAATTTTAATTACAGATTTTAATGATTCAATAATATTTTATTTTACCCTTATTAATAATAGGTACAAGTGGTGATTATATTGAATAAATCAAAAAATAAGAGTAATAAATTTATGGGTAGAATGGACGAAAAACTTAAATTTTTGTTTAGATTAATTATCTTTCATAATAGATATTTTAAAACTCTATTCTACGACAGATAAATTAGAACGGATAGAGTATTAAATTCTCATCCTAAGCTAAACAAATCTAGTAGGTATGGATCCAATGTATTGATCTCGCAGATCTGCAGTGTCTATATGCACTTAATCTTCACTATCCATACAATTAAATTAGTTTATCATCTTAATTAAATACTATTCCTTTGAAGAACAATTAATATTTTAAAGTTCCAACAGAAAGGTTATTGGAGAGCACAACCTGGCCTAGGATGTTCAAATAATGACGCTATGATGTTTCAAGTATAATTATGATCATGATTGACTATCTTTGTCTTAACCTTTTAGCTCTTCTATTTCTTTGTTCTGTAATCTTTACTCAATACAATCAACAGGTAAACCAAAATTATTATTATTTTTTTAAAAAAGGAAGTGCCGAAGTTGACCCTGATTGTGCGCTTATTCATTGATTTATGCATATTTATGCTTACACAGTATGTGTCTGAATAACGAAGGCTCCAAGCTCTTTCGTTATAAACAGAAGTTGCCATATACTTTTTCTTTTTTGTCACTTGAAGGGCAAGCAAAGAAGCCAGCAAACAACCTTGTTGTATGGCGTGATAACCCTTGTAAACCTAAGAAAAATAATTTGAGGTCCCCTAAGCCCATATATGGACCAAAAGATAAAGATACGTGGGAAAATAAATGAATATATTGATTGATTTTTACATATTTTTGAAAATAAATACCCTATATTCCCATCCTCGCAAAAGTATAAGTCCAAAAGAGAATCTAGCATCCCTTCTAGCTTCTCGTCAAAGGATTGGCCCCAACTTCATTGCTTGTCAAAGTAGGCAGGCGTTACGATGATATTAAGGACATATTTTGAAGAGTTCAACTGTACCATACATATGAGAAAAAGTTTCTCTGGACCAAACATCAAATTGCATAACTCAAGTTATGATTGTTGTTAAATGACATTGGAGAAAATAATGTTCAATTGTTTCACTTCATTGAAATGAGATGCATATAACACAGGGGGAGATCGAGCAGAAACAGAAAACGAGAGGACAAAAGGTGTGACAAATCAGAACTGAATTCTAGACTGAATAACAGAACGAGATATATAATCTTTTAATCTGATCAACCTTAATGCTGATAGTCGATAGAGTTCATGTTACTGTATGTTAAGCATTTCAAGCTTTAAGCTAGAGAACCATTTATCAGAGATTGAATGCGGTTAATGGTCAATCACCATTACATATTCAGTCGGCTGATTCACCAGGCTAGGACAATGGCCCTTTGGCTCCTGAATATTCAAGTTCAGGAACAGTGAAAAAATAGCTGAAACTGCAAGCTATGCCAGCAATGAAGTTGCCCAAGGCCTTGCAGACGTAGGCTTCCAAAGTTTGCTCGATAGTATAGTTATGCGAGCCATGAAAGTATGTTTTCAGCCCTATACCGTAAAGAGTAAAAGTTGGTAATTATTATTCGGGACACGAGCACATCAAATATCTTGATCATCAACGTTATTCCTTCGAAGGAATTCCAGAAAGGGGCTTTTGTTGATGACCGTGAGCACCCCCGACTGTTGAAATGCAGCGACCGAGTTCAGCATTGCTAGCATTCCAGACGTGTGATATGGACACGGATTGTGTTCTATATCTATCTTTGTTGCAGGGACAATGCTGAGTTCTGGCATGTGAGTTGAGGTATTTCAGTTTGATCTATTGGCAACAACCGTAATGGTTCCGGGAACTACTGCAGCTAACAACACTCTGCTTCAAAAGCTCGTACTGGAACTCAGCTTGACTATTAAACCAGGAGCACGAGAATGGACTTCTGTTCCCCTAGGCCTCGGGGAATTTATACGCATTTCAGAATCAAGATGATAGAATGCTGATGCTACAGAACTTCAGATGCTCGTACCACTACTCAGCTTAATAAGGTCTCGACATTTTTTTTATGATTGATTTGAGTATTTAGCTGTGTGTAACTTCAGGAAATGAATTTTATACACGATTTTGTTCTGTTGTGAAGGTTGTCTCTGATTGATAGAATGCTGATGAATAAGAGCAGGAAAACAAGAAATGAGAATCAACAGGTAAGCTCACAAACAAGGAGAAGAGAGCAGTATCTATTCAGGCAACTGAGCTCGAGCCCCCTTTTCAATCATATAGTTCCGGTCGCGAATTTGCACAACTTGATGAATATCATCGATTTCTTTCCACGACTCTCACAGGCAAGCCACCTTTGATCCTCACAGTTAATGAAAGAACATAGTCCGGCTTATTCTCTTTCTCCACGACGTCCACTTGGAATCTCTCCAGCACACAAGCTGCTATGGACTTCATCTGAATGTAAGCCATCCCTCTCCCAAGACAGATCCTCGGCCCTGCGTGAAACACCGGGTACCTAAATGGGCTCGTCAATTCTATCCATAAATTTATTACTCTTTATTTTTTTACTTATTCAATATAATCATCACTTGCCCTTATTATTAATAAGGATAAAAATAAAATTTTCTTGAATCATTAAAATGTGTCATTAAAATTTCTTAAATTATGTGATAAACTGAAACAGATAGAATACTATACAGATTTCGGTTATAATTAGGACTATGATATTACTAACCTTTTAGTCCGATTCGAGAACATTGTCCGAGAGCCTTGTAACGAGAGTTATGTCAAATGTTTGATGCATTTACTATGACGACATCAACAAGTTTTTCTTTCGGTAGGGTTTTTAATCCATATCGCCAAGGGTCGAATTCATGTTGTAATAATTTATCAAAAATCTGAACTAATTATAATAGAGATATGCCAAGTGTCTTGATGCATTTGTTACGACGACTTCAAACAGTTTTTGATCTTGAAGACCGGATTTTTAATCCATATGGCCAAGGATCAAATCCAAGTAGTAACAATCCTCCGTTTTATCAAAAGCTATGATAAACCCACTAATGTAAATTTAACATGTTACCATCACAATGCGATAAAAAGTAAGGAGCAAAAATTTTCGTTCCAAAGCAACTTGGTTTCACGATAAGGTAGGTTAGTGTTGCGGCATCTTCAAACGCCCTCATGAACCCGTCACCATCCACGCCTGACCCGCAGTCATCCTCCCGGCCCAAGCAACCCGGATCCACATTAAAAGCTATTTTACACACGTTATCAAACGCAAACCTCTCCAAAATGTCCTGCAAGTCGAAGACCTGACCCGAAGCTGCATGTCGCCCCAAGATAGGGATCAACCGAGACCGTATCTCCGACCGAACTGTATCCAAAACGAAAACCCTCAACACTCGCAGTCTTTCTCTGAAATCGCCAGAGATCATCGTCGGTGTTTATGATTCCAGCGCCGAGGAAGTCGTGAAGGATGGTGTTGAAACGCGTGTCTTTCGGGTAGTTTGAAAAGTTAGTCTTGAGCATGTGTTCCACATTCATAGGGTTGGCGGTAGAACAAGAATGTGTTGGTCGACGACTGAGATAGAACTCCGGTCGTCCATTCAAGAAACCGATGGCGGTTCACCACAAACTCAGGTAGAGTGCCGAAGTATCGAGTATCGCTTGAAGCTGCCGGCCGAGGGTGGTTTCGGCCAGCGGCGGATGAGGAAGTAGAGGGCGGCGATGAGGAGAAGGAAGGGGTAAACGATGATAGTCATGTGTGTTGTTATCTGTTTGTTGTCATCATGGAAATGTGATCAAGCTATGCGGATGAAAATGGAGAAGATGAGTTTTGGCTTTGCTTTTTCTGATAGGGATATAGAGGCTGTCTTCTTTGAATAGAACACTGGCCATTTTAAGAGTAGATATCTCCAGTACATGGGCAAATCAACATACTTTATTCGTCGTGATGTTTCAACAGATCATCGACGCTGACTGGCGACAGCCCTCCCACCCCGGTCGAGAACAAGATCTTTTCAACAGATCATCGACGCCGACTGGCGACAGCCCTCCCACCCCGGTCGAGAACAAGATCTTTTCGACTTAGCTGAACCTAACGATCTATAAGCATATCTTATCTTATCAAACAAGGGACACTACTAACAGAACAGAACAGAACATCACATACGCATCGGGACCTAAGAGGATGGTCGTAGAGGGTCGACGCTATGAATGGAACCGGATCCTCGACTATTAGCTGAGAACAACACATGCGCTATTGAAGATCTGTGCCCAACGGTTCATATTTGTTTGGTGATTTAGGAGGTTGTTTTTATTTTTGACTAAATTGTTTTGTGGAGTTATTTTCATTAAATGGGGTTTTAATTTTTTTTTCCAGACCTTTTAAATGCAAAAAAAAAAAAAACCCCAGAAAAAACAAAGATCATGATAACAGAGGATCCAAACTTCGCTAGGAATATGGTTAGCCATCTATATGCAAGTGATATCACTTGGAGCTTTGACAGGCTAGATGATGGAATTGTCTTGTTGAAGGGAAATTGCGGTGATGTGAGTAATTAGAGCAAAGAAAACAGACTCATCCTACTCAGGGAAAATCCTAACATCGAGGGTACGTAGGAATTTTCAGTAGCAAGGACAAGTCGCCAAAGTGACTACGCACCATCCAAGTTGCGACAATCAACAAAACGTGAATCTCGTGAAATAATCCACGTACACAGTGGTACATAGTATGCATCCGAAGATGGTAACTATAATTTCACATGCTATAACGAAAGTTGACAAAGAATGAGTGTATATCACTAATCTTTGAAGCGAGTTATAGCTCATCTGGCAAAATAAAACCGCAAGTTCATGGAACGATATACAAAAGCATATGTACTATTTAGTCGCAAAGTAGCAGCAGCACAAATATACAGAGCAGCTTAGTTTTGTTTTGCATCATCTTCAAACATAGGTCAAAGCAAGCTGTGTCAAGGCACACAGCACACACGGAACAAAATCAAGGCGTAGAGTCAAGCGAGCAGATATCTAGATCTTACATTTACATTTCATGCTGTAGAACGCTTCAGCAGCTTCAGTACAAATTTTCCAGTGAGAGTCTTCTGTACCTCCACCTCGAACTTTTCTTCATGGACATCCCTCTTCAGCTTCAACAGCAGATTGTACGTGACATAATCTCTCAGTGCCTGCAAAAGCCCCAGATGATAAGTTGAAGCAGACGAAAACATAAAGATAGGTCGATGGAAGTAGATATAATATGATGACAACCTCGGCCTTGGCTTGCAGGATCTCAAGCAGCTGATACGGAAATATAGAGTTGGACATCCGCGTGATAGTCTTCACAGCCTGATCTGCTGCCTCTTGGACTCCGGGGTCTCGAGTTGGCACTTCTCTCCAGCCAAGTGTATCTATTATAGACATTTCTTGCACATAAATAAAATCAGAATAACCCTTTCTAATAAAGAGCGATCAGGCAGCTAAAACGGAGATGGTTCAAACATCAAATACTAAGCAAGACTGGTACACTATCATGCTTCAACTTGCTCGTGTGATTTGTTTATACCTGACAATTCAGAGGCTAGAAAAAATACATCGCGAAAGCAGGAAAAGGATAGAATAAACAAAGGGTGATCACCTAAATGGAAATATTGTCCACTGGCACTAACTTGAATTGTCAAGGGAGTTGGAAGTGATAACTTAATTCTAGATGTCAAGCATACGAGAGTTCAGTCATTGCATAACTCATCATATGAAAATCCGAACAGGCATGAAAACCGGAACTATTCAGGCCCTGATTCGACCATCTAGTATCCCATTGTAAGGATACATACATGAAAACAGAAACTACCCAAGATTTAATGCAATAAAAAAGGCCACCAAGGATGATACCACAAAAAAAAAAGTTAAAAAAAGAGTGAATGAACATGAAATTGTGGTTTAAGAGCTCCAACATGTTTACTTCTCATTATGATTGGCTGATTGCATACATATGAAGACATTTCTAGACCTCTGATGATGATTGCACACATATGAAGACATATTTGGAACTCTATTATGTGTATAAAATAACTGAACAGTTGATGGTATTTACTAACAGACTATTTTATTTTTTGTTGATGTCACTTCACTTCAGATTTCCGCTTGGTAGATTCAGGACAACTTCCCAGCATAATCTTATTACGACTATAGCACATTTTATTCTGAGCTCTTCGCATAGAGAACAGCTTATTCACATACATAAAAAAGAACAAGAAGGGAAGAATATTGGCATCATAAACTCCCGCCTACAAAAGCTCGTGAACTTTTTGTACCAAAATATATAATCGATAAGGAGAAAGAAGAAATAAATATAATGGGAAGAGTATGCTTAAGAGTCTTTATCAGTCCTTACCACGCACAAATCCAAGGTCGGCACTTGTGAATAGAGCATGGTCCAAAGCACGCTGCTTAAATTCCTGCAACTGCTTGAAATTCATCCATGGCTTCACCCATACCTTTGCCTCATATACCTTCTTCTCACCAGCATCAACAGCCTCCAAAGTCAGATGGTACAGTTTACCAGCAACAACTTGCTCTTTCACTTTCAGAACTCTCGCGAACACAAGAAAGCCATTCTGCCAAATTCAAAAAAATATGGTCACAGATGATATTGGATCAGATAAAAGAGTGCACGATTAGAGACATGATCACTTTGTCAAAATACCAGCCAGCATAATGATGGACAAAGTATAGGGGCTACAAATAGGTCCTGGCCCAACACTTCTGGGTGTGTTGAAAAATTAGTAAGCGTATATCCATGTCTTTTTGCCACAAATAAACATGACCATAAGATCCAGCCATGTAATCTATAGCAGGGGGGAGCTAGGTTTTTTTCATGAGGGGGACCGAAAGATTTTGAGCAATAAAGCATATTTCACGCTTAAAAATTCTGAGGGGTTTAAAAGCACAACAAACTAAATTTTTTTTAGAATGAACGATATGTTTAATAATTATAATTTTGTTATTGCTAATATTAAATGAGTTTTGGAAATGATATTAAAACATGATCTAAATTTTAAGTTTAGATATACATAATGTATCCATAGTCAAAACACATTTACATTTGTCTTCAAATCAATTATTCTATATAAGAATTGATATTAAGTACTGTATTACATTCATAATTGTAGTACAAACTGTACAATTCATCAAGTTTTCATGTAGAAATTCAATGAAAAAATATGAGGGGTGATTGTTCCAATTCATTTGAAATCCAGAACTTAGTTTTACAATATACTGGTACAAAAATGTAAAAGAAACTGCATTTAAAGAAGGCATCCTATCAAGTAGTGCCCGTGTCTCTAGAGTGAATTCCCAAAAAAAAAAAAAAAAGCAAAAAAGGAAGAGTGTGACGCCACTGGGATTCAAACCACAATAAATTGTGTAACAAAGTGAACGCACAACCAGTAGACCTGGCAGGATCCATTTGTTTTTGCCTACATATTACAGTACATATTCAGGCCATAGGGGGGCCCTGGCCCCTGCCGGACCCCCCTGGCTCCAACCCCGATCTATCGAAGCAATATAACTCAGTTCACGAGAAGAAAGTTGAAACGCCAAGCTCCTTCTAGGCAATACTGAAAACCAAATGACGCATGCTTCAGTTCTAGAAACTGACATATGTTAAAAGACAGCAGGATTTAGCTTTCGGATGCCTCCAAGCATTTACTTAGTTTCATTGACAAACTTATCATGTATTATCAACTTATAATACAAAAGGAGGAGACCAAGTCCACTAGAGACCTTAGTTTCATTCTCTCGCAGGAATTCTCCTTTTTGACAATGAAGTTAAGTACCGGAAAAAGATCGACTATCAACCAAAACAGCAAAAGCATCTTCTCGTCCCCTAAAATGGAAGAAAAAGCAAGAAATGGACGAATATTCTTTCTCCTACTATCATAGCTTCATTATTTGCCATCTATGTCTCCGCCGTACCCCTCGCCAACTCTTCCCGCCTCCACAATATCACCATATATTGATTCCGGAAACCTATCCCACACAAACAATATACCATCAACAGCCACTGAAAACATCCCAAGAACAATCTTCGTTTCCCCAACTAAATGAAACATACTAAGAGGCTGCTTATTATTGCTGCTAAAATTACTGAAAACAGAATCCGAAGCCATTAACAATAGTTTACAATCATATTTATTGAAGACACAATCTTGAAAAAAAAACACATTGATAGAAACCCTATCACTTTCTCCGATTTTCTGATTCTTCGCTGCCTAGAGATACACGTAAGAACAGGAAACTTGATTCACGCCGAAGAAAAAAATCCGAACCAAAACAAGTCTATCATAAATCAAACCATAATCATCGAACAAAACAGATCATCCAAGCCCTAACCAGAAACCCTAAACAAGACACCCTAAACTCCCAAAATCAAACCCTCAGAACAAGAAATCAAGCAATCAGATCAAAAACAAGAAAAGAACTCATCAATCAATACCACTTTCTTGTTGTGTTCATCGACGGCGAATCGAGCGATCCCTTCGATCTCGGCGTCGTTCCTGGGAAGCCTGAGATCATCGGCGGCGGCGCCGAGTCGCTTGATGGTGACGATTCCGTACCTGCAAAACCCTGATCCGCAGATCGATGAGAGGACGATCAAAGCCAAGAGGATCGAGATTGATGATTTCACGTTCATCTTCATCTTCGTCGTCGTCGGAGGAGGAGTCGTTTTTGTTCGTCGATTTCGAGTGTTGTGGGTTTTGTTGAATGGTTGATGAGAGGAGACTTGATCAGTTTCTTTCTTGTTGGGTTTACCGTTACGGGGAAATAAAGCAAGGCCAAGAATATGGATTTTTGCTTTATTAGTCTTGCAGTCCACTAAACCTTAAACGATGTACACGTCTAATATACTCTCATCCGTCCGCAAATAATATAATATTATAAAAAAAAAACATTTGGGTTTTTTTTGTTCTAATCAATTATATATGATTGTTCCGTAATTATCATGATATAAAAATAAATATTTAATATTATAATTAATTTTTCATAATAAATTATCTAAAATAATATTTGATCGTTTCAAAATATCGATCAAAATTTACCTCAAAACCCTCGATGAAATTATTGCATTTTTATAGTATGGAGAGAGTGTGATAAGTAATCCTCTCTTGGTTCCATTAAAAAAATACTACTATACAATATTTTTTTCGTCCCATAATAAACGCAATAAATTATTATATTTTTATAAAATAAAATAAGGAAAATATTTTTTTTATGATAATGAAGTTTACGATGACAGTTGTGAGAGGGGATAATACTATATTATATTTAAATATGATTGATTTTGTATTTTTTAGATAAATATTTTTCAAATACGATAATATTGTGATTATTATGGGACATCTAAAAAAATAAATATTATATTTATTATAAAATAAAAAGAATATTTTTTAGGAAAAGTTACACTTAACCCTCTTAAAATTTCATTGATTTGCCCAAACTTTAAAAATAAGCAGATAAACCCTTGAATTTTTTTTGAAAATAAGAAAACAATGTTTCAATGAGGGAATTTGTAAGGTTAACTTAACAGTAGATTTTTTAAGATAAATATAAACTTATATTGTAACTAAAGTTTCATGACAAATTTGTATAAACAAATACTCATTTTATTTCAGATAAATTATAAGGAGTTGACTTGATACGATTGTTAATATTTACGTTGATATTGGGAATTTTTATTCTTGTATCCTTTTTAGTCTGCAAAAGAAATTATGAGTGGATGAAGAAAGACAAAATAATACTAACGAAAATGATGTGATATAAATTAAAAATAACCTAAATCTTATAACATTTTAAACTTATTATTTATGAAAGATTTGTAATCTTTGTATCTTAATGTATCTGTAATATTTGGTTGTCCCATCGAGTTAGTCTGATTTGCCTCGACAAATTGATCACATCATTTTTTTTTAAATTTTTTTTTCTGTTTTTAGGCGGTGGTAATACTGCATTACTTATGTTGAATATTTAATGAGGCCTATGTTATCAACTTATCGTTAAATTGACCAATGATAGCTTTTGATACTATTATATGTCCAACATAGAATGAGGCATGTGTCATCATTAAATATATATAGCACAATCAAAGTTTTTGGAAAAAAAGAAGAAGAAAAGTTTTTGTTCGTCTCTTTTTGGATGTGCACATATAATCTTTTTGATGTATTCGTTTATGTAATGGAGAAACTATTATCCGATCAATTTAGATCAAACACTTCAAATTTTATGTGCGAACCTTTCTAAAGTACTATTGCTTTTGTATAATAAAAAAGACAGCATTTTGATTTTTTTTTTCTTTCGTCTCAATTTAATCAAAATGTTTTGATCTGTCATGAAAATTTGTGTGTATGTTGAATTTAATAAACAATGATAGTTTTTGTCTTTGTGAGCGAAAAAGAAGAAGAAATGATGATGAAATAGACTCATATATGATATAAAATAAAGATTTTTTGATAATTTTCTATAAAGAGAGTTTTAAAATTAGGAAACGTTTTATTTATTTTAGAAAGATCAAAACAGGAAAACGTTTCAAATAATTTGAGATGAAGAAAATACTATTTAACATGTATTTTGATGAATTTTATTTTTAAATCAACTAATATTCGATTGTACTGTAACTTTCATTATATGAAAATGCATAATTTATATGAAAAAAAAAATTGGGGGACATCTTTGTTGCTTGTTGTGGAGTATAGGATTGAATAATCTTTCATCAGCTAACTAAATGATCCAAATCTTTTGTTTTTGTTTGTCCAGCGAAGGCTCTGCAGTATGTGCAATAACCTTGGAATTGTACATAGGGATGTCAATCCCGCAAATATTCTTGGAATTATCTACTATGAACTCAACTTGTCACTTTGCTCAATCAGTGATTTCTGTGAATTTATCCTTTTCAGATTTGTCTTTTTTTTTTCTTTTTGTTATTGAAATAACAATAATTAAATAACGCCATTGAACGAATCGATACAACATACTACATAAATGTCGATACAATAGTAATATTGATGTACTTTGCTTGGTACATGTAAACCGAGAATAAGAGCTTCTCAGATTATCCGAAGCCGTGTTTACTTGCTACTATGAATTACAATCGTGTGTATGCATATAGCTCCAAGCTCCGCAGATCCTTAGTTCTACCCAATTCTTCATCCCTGTTATTTCTTTATCGAATATGGATTAGTTATATGTAACAGCAAGATTGTACAAGGGCGGGCGACAATCCTTTCGCTTGGCGTCAACTGATGGTTCCTCATGAGTCTGAATCCCGTTGTAGCAATTCGCCAAACCATTGATTAATGTCGGCGAACCATCAGGAGTTTCAAAGAGTCCCTACAGAAGCAATCAAAGCATGCATGTTAATCTAGGAATACTTCCAATGAAAATTTTGAAGTATCAAAATTCAGATGGCAACAGAGAGAAGAATCGGATTAGGGAGTCATCGTATCTATCAGAGTTTGAACTCTGACCAGCAAAATGACATTGGCATGAGCCAACTAACTTTGGCTATTGATAGTAATTTCAGAATGTCAGTCCACAATGTACAGAATCGATACCTCACAAGACTGCCACAGCTTCCTTATGGTGAGTTCCATTGTGCTGGATTCCATAAGGAGTCTTTTCCACATCAGTAGTTGCCGCCTTTGTATTGAGATGTTCATTCGCCTTGTCTTCAGCCAGCTGTGGATACGATCTTCCACTTCCCCGGACGAGATCTTTGATGGCACTTGCTAGTTCCCTGTCCTTCAGAAGTGTCTCCAATGTCACATGTGTACCTGCGCCATCCAACAAGGGAGTTCTAAGGAGTTCTAAGTGGAACATTTCTCGTCACCTAAACCTGTGTAGTGTTTAGCCAATGAACTATAAGTGTGTTCATTGAAGACGTGGATACATGGTATGTCCAAACATTGGTACGTTGAGAAGGTGAGAAATCATGACATACGAAATCGCCAGTAGTGTTTTGGATTTGTAGGATCATTGATTGTTTCCTCTGGAGCTGGCCGTGTTGTATATTCATCTTTCAGTGCCAACAAATCCTGATCCAAGACATATGCGAGAGAACATATCAGAATATGCGATCTAATTCAGAAACCGAAATAACTCTCTCTTTTCTGGTAGTGCAGCTGGTTCAGATCTTGGTGAACATTATGGCTTTCTGGATTGAGTCTATCTCATCACTGCTTTCCGCATATATCTATTTTGAAAATGGCTTTATCGTCTATTTCACACACTGGAGGTTTACCAGGTATGTCTCGGAATGATACTGTGGATTCTGATATGAGGGTAAGCAATAGTTATCGTGTTATGAAATGCGCTATGTTAAAGTACCTGAAGAGGAAAAATTGCCCACATAGATGGGGCTTCAACATGCTGGCGGATTATGAACTGCGCTATGCTGGGAACACAGCGGCTAGGTGGCAACTTATTGGATCCAACAACATCCTTGAAGAATCTTCGCCTCCTCTCTTCATCTTCTTCCCACCAAGCGCGCATGGTGGAACAGTCATGGCATGACGGAGCGCACACCTGCACAGAACACATTGTGTTGTCCAGCTCAACATGAATCTTAGAAAACATCATACTAAATACTCGCTAGTCACGCCCCAACAAGGAACCATGATGAGGAAGGTTATGAATAACTTACTGTCATATAACCATATTGAGATGGAATACCAAATTCCACACCAGGATCACTTGGCATGCGTTGAATGCGCAAGCCTATCAACCCTAGTTCTTGCATAACCTGCAGGGAATCAGATGATCAGAAGGGAACTCGAAATGATAACAACTAGCAATTACATGTCATGAAACTCAGTCTTACCAAAAGCTCCCCGGCTTAGACCAATGCCATGTTATTCGTCCCTATACACTCAGAGGCCACTCTCCTACTATGTGCAGAATGAATTGGATCGCAAATTCAAACAGGAGAAATTAACGATGACAAGAACTCCACTTCAAGCTTATACTCGAAGGATTTACTATTTGTATCCTAACAGTAAGCTCAGAAAAAATTTACACAAAAGTATCGTATCAAGCTTCAAAAAAGAATGAAGAACAAGATGCTCCATGGATTGTGATAGAAGCGAGGTAGATCACTTACAGGATGCACACAAGAGGGTATCATTCCAAGATCTTCTCCACAGGCAAGCATATCAGATGAATTTAAGAGTACTGGTAGCGTCTTCAAAGCATTCTGGCGCCACAGTTCTTCTTGTCGTTGGAAATAGTAATCGTGATACAACCTTCTAAGGACATTTTTGCTAGTTGAGCACAGCAACAAGAAAAATAAAAGCTTCAGCCACTGTTCTTGAGAAAAATCGAGGCAATTCAAGCACAAGTTTTAATATGCCAAGAGAATCTTTGCAAAAAGAGCCAGAAGCAGGTTTAATGCTAGAAAACTGCTCACTAAAACAAAGCTGAGGAATCTGAGTACCTGTTGTCATCAAGATCCTTGAAGCTAGAAGTATCTTCAATATTGAAACGAGGGTAGAACTTGCGAGGATCCTCGGGGTCCCTTATCAGAACTATATTCTGAAAGATCCAACAAAGTTGAGCAAATGGCACGGAGAGATCATTGACATTATGAGTTTTCTTGATATCGTGCATTACCTGAAGGAGGTCAAACAGATCTCGCTTGAGTTTGTCTTTGGTACTACCCAACAATAAGGATTTCTCCATGGCATCCATGAGCTTTGAAGCTGCCTTTTTCTCAGTATTGCTATCTTCGAGGAACTGATCATGCATATAAAACATAAAAAAGAATTCAAAGCACCAAAATTTCACAACTATGCAGCTTAAGAAAGCTACCCCCAATGACATTAAAGACTTCATGATCAATACCTCATAGCATTGCTTTTCATACTCATTGAGAAAAATCGAAGCAATAACTGTCCACAAAGAACCAAATTTCTCCTGGAAAAAGAAATTAATGAGCACAAAGAAGAGGCGAAATCATCCAACCAAAGATTACAAGGATACAATTTGATGGAGTGTTCCACGGGAAGGTCCAGTGTACTTTACCTGTAAATGTGCATGGCGGATGTAAGGACGGGTCAAGCGATCAAAGTCCCATATTCCCTCACTTTCAAGCTCTTCCTAAAATAGATTTGACCAGACATGTGAGTGACTCGGAAGTTGCATTGCATACGCTCTCATAATAGAAAAATATCAGATTCGGAAGAAGATATGGAGCAATACCTGACTAAGAGGAATGGACGGTCTAAACTTCCCAACCAGACCTGTCATGGCGTGGTCTGGCAGCTCCCAGATTCTAAAGAATCCCAAAATGTGATCAATCCTGTAGGCTGTAAAATACTTTGACATCTGGAATCAAGAACAAATATGCTTCAACACAGAAACTTGAGTCAAAGAATATAAGATGATGTAAACGAATACCTGAGTTAACCGCGCACGCCACCAAGCATAGTTGTCTTTCGACATTTCCTCCCAGTTATAAGTAGGGAAGCCCCAGTTTTGGCCATTTTTATCAAAGTAATCAGGAGGCGCTCCTGTCGATGTGTTCATGCGAAACAAAGTCGGGTAGACCCACGTATCAACACTATTCCTATCCACGCCAATAGGTAGGTCTCCTTTCAACACCACGCCTTTTTTCCTTGCATACTCAGCAGCTTCTGACAACTATCAGTGAATGATATCATAAGAAAGCAGGATTCATATCAGTAAAATCACTACAGGCAATGGCAAGTACACTTATGTTGGAGGAAAAATGTCCATGGCATACCTGCAAATGCAGATGATATTGGAGATAATAATGAAAGCATATCACGTCATATTGAATGCTATCCTTTGACACAAGCTTTTCAAGCTGAAATCACAGACTACTCAGTATCAAGCATAGAATATCCAGATCACAAAGACAAGCCTGATATCAGCTATTTTCCATTATACTGTACAGTCAACGGAAGACATAGGTGGCACACCACTACACAGAGTACAGGAATAGAAGGTTGACCTTGTCATTTGTAAAAGAAGAGAAGCGCCCCCATTGACTGTGATCTGAGGTTCCGAAGAAATCTCGCAAGAAACAGAAGGCTGCATAAGGCTTCAGCCATTCCTGTAGCCACAAGAAGAGGGTTATCAGAACAGAAGCTCAAAATTGAAAAAACAAGAGAAGTTGGATATTTAAAAAGAAAAAAAGAAAAGAAAACAAAGATAACAAAAGCAACAAAAAGCAATGGAAAACCTGGTTTTCGGAGAAATATTTCTGAAAGGAGTTTGATTCAAGAAATGGATCCTTTTCCAGAGTGAAAATTCTCTTTGCAATAGAAATCTTTGCTGCCAATGTAGCCTCATAGTCAACATCCTGCAGGAAAGCATCCACGTTGCTTAGTGCTGCAAAGTTTACTTCAGTATAGTAAGGACTGAGCAAGAAATCTAGTCCATCTAAATCGACTATATTTGCTGGGTCAATCGTGGATTTATCTCACACATCTTCAGCAAGCATCAAGAGAATCAAGCAACTCTGAACATGTTTTAAATCTCTTTGGACTCTCTCTTAAACTTTTCTTTCAGAGTGGGAAGACTGCTTTTTTTAGTCTACACACCAGAAATTCATCACATCTCCAACAGACTCAATACATACTAGTTGTGTCCGCTGTGGCATTCAACACGCTGATTTGTTAAATGAGAAAGTACCTTCAAATTAAGTCGTTCCTTTTCCTTGGCAATTTCCAGCTGCAGGAATCAAAGTTCAGAAACGAATGAGTTACAAGAGTAATAATCACCATGTTGAACAAAAATATAAAAGATGAGAACCTTAATTTCCTCAGGAATTTCCCTTGAAAGTTCCTCCACTCTCAGATACAACGGATGCAAAGCAAACACAGAAAGTGAACTGCATGACCAAGAACAAATAACCAAGGTCAGCAAACAAAGTGATTAGCTACACAGGTAAACTGTGCAGTCGCAGTCAGACAATGTCCTGTACAGACAGAACATCTGTAGTACCTTTGTGTTTTGGTGTAATGTTATCCCATGGGAAAACATATGGTGGACAAACTCGTAAAGATGTTGATTACCTAAATGGAGACAATATTCTTAAACATCTCTATTTATGAGCAATTCTTTGGCCAGCCTAATCCTTGGAATGACCAAACTTTAGAAGAAACAAAAGCCAATAATAACGATCCATATCGAAGCAAGTCATTATCATACATACCTGTAGGGGTAAGAATCCCACCACATCCCATGCACAGATGTGTCATTGATTGGTAATAGCTGAACTAGATGAAACCCTGATGCTACCGCCCAGTCAGCTAGCAACTTTAGGTCAAGAAACTCCCCAACTCCAAGATCATCTTCTGATCTAACGGAGAACATGGGGATCGCCATGCCAGCACCCCTCCAAGGCATTTCCTGACATCAAAAGTTAAATGTCATTTATCAACTTGTAATAGCAGATCAGTATTGATTGTCAATGATTATACTAGTAGCTCACCCTAATCATGCCATCTGACAACAATATAAATCTTGGTTGGCAACTCAAAGTGCCCATTGAAATCTCTCGGTTTGAGCCAATTTCCGACGCGAAATTTCCAGCTTTTCCATACTTGCTATACTTGTATGTAAGCAACAAGTCAAGGACCCAAAAGAAATTCTTGAACAAAACAGAGGTTGCAAAATGAAAAAACAAATATGCCAAAATCTCCCCATTACTGGAGAAAGAAGAAGCTTCTGAAAGGATATCTCAATGGGAAATCATCTTTCTTCAATACACAATCTGCTTGCCAGATCGAATCACCTGCATAACTAAGTTTAAGTCCGTCTTGTACCTTCCACTGTCCCAAATTAGTCGAGCTTCCTATCACATAAACCTACAAAAACAAGAGACTTTTGTTCAACAAAACAACACCTATGGAGAGAGAGAACAACACAAGAAGAGATTTTAACTAATCCCGAGGAAAAAGGCTTACAGATGTGTCTTCTTCAATACTCGGACAGCAAATTTTGAACTGGATGAGAACTGAATCTGTTTACCAATGGTCAAATAGATTAAGTGAAGAGATACAATCAAGCATGGAAAGATTGAGTAAATGATGGAGAGAAAGCACCAAAAATACCTCCTTGGTCTTGCTTATGCTCAAAGAGTCCAAGGGGTTTCTCAATCTCCAACTTCCCGCTATGAGAAAATATAACGTCCTTGAATGCACTTTTGAAAGGTAGCGTGTCTGAACCGTTCTGAAGTCACAGAAATGCAACCTCCTAATTAAGCTCATCACAAAAGCCTGAGGCAATTCAGATCATGGGAACTGCAAACATAACGTTCAACTAGAAACATGATAAGCGTGTTTAAAACAGGAAAAACTCCCTTGCCTGCGTTTGAGCTAGCAAACAAATAGCATAACAATGAACAGACTAGAGGAATGTTCGAACTGCAAAACTTGTGCCAAGTAGCAGCCGATTAAGTCAATGGAAACAAAAGAAATCAAAGGAAACAAAAGAAATCAAAGAATTTCCTGGGGACAAGATATTTAAAAGGAAAAAAAAAGGAATTTGAAGTCCTCCTAGCTCTAGCAATGGATCAATATGCTCCAACCTGAAAATTGGTTAGAGGTATCCTCGAACTCCGTTGCTACAAGTAGGATTCTTCAATATGAGAATGTTTCAACTATGACCAGAAAATTACTCAAATTCTTAATTCTTGTAGGATCTCATTTTTAACTTGAGATTCAATGAAAGTGTCCAACTTTTTGATGAGTTAAAATTGGAATAGAAGCGCACAGAGCAGGAAAATTACACTCCTGCCACTAAAGAATGGTGGCAGTGGCATCAGCAGGGTCCATAGAAAAATTCAGAACAAGCAACGAATGCTTCATAGATGCTTAAATGATACATAAAGTATGTTAATTCACGTGCAGGATGACCGCTTTCCACTATACAAATTGAATAAGGAAGATGGAATAGATAGAAGAATTTTGGAAGTAACACCTGCCAGAGATCACGAAGCTCTATTGCCTCCCCAATTTGAGAATCCGGCAACAACAGTTTTCTCTTATTTCCGGCCTCCCATCTTACGACATTTTTATCGTCATCAACCACATAGTAACTGTATTCGCCTCCAAACCCACTAGGAACTTCAATACTTCCGCGCCATACGAGCTCATTGCCTACGTGCCATGGACTCAGTTGGAGACCTTTCTTCAAATTCCATGAACCAAGCAATGGCTCCGAACCACACACGAGCAAGCTCTGACCCCAATGAGTAAAATATGGTATTCTGAACGTTAAATTCACAGATCGCTCCAGACCATCACCAAAAGACAATCCTATACCCCCCATAACTGCCAAAAGACACGGAAAAAACCACAATGAGGTTCTTGTAGTCTTAACACCTCATGAATTCTGCATCCCATTATACATTTTTGAATGAGAATGATACATTGATACATAATGAATCCTCGAGGGTGCTTGATATAATGATACAAACAATATTTTTGGGAATTTGATGGACTTGCCCATGAAAAGCATGAGTATATACAAAACAAAAAGGCACAAGAGAAAAGCATGGTATCAAAACAAAAGGGAACCAGGAAAATGTGAATCCACCAAAAGGTAATCCAAATACAAAGCCCAATACCTCAGAATATTCAAGATCCACACGAGCCCAATAAAAATACGAATCAGATCACCAATCTAAGTAGAAACCCATCAAAACAACAATACCCAGTAGCCAAAAAAACTAATCGAGCTCGAAACCCTTACTCGCACTTAATTTCACCAATAGAACAGTACCTGGAACAAGTATTTGGAGAATCAATTACAATCAAAACAAAGAAATCGGCAAATCCCAAATGAATCTAAACGACCCAAGACCTTAGAACAATCAAAACCCAACAAAATCCGGAGACAAAAACGAATCAGACCACCAATCAAAGGAACAAAACGATCAAATCAACATCCAGAAACAACACCGAGGCATGATGGGTTCTGAAAAAAAAGGTCAAATCGGCAATGTAAGTTGAAAACTCAACAAACCCACATCGAAACACAGCTCAAATCACCAATCAACCCCACAAAACGATCAAAACAGAACTACCATAAGCCCAAAATAGAAACCCAACAAAACCCATCACTCAACACTCACCCATCTACAGATCAGCTGATTAGCAAAACCCAATGACTCAATGAATCCTGGGACTTGATGGGTTCAAATAAAACGGGAAAAAATCGCTTAAAAATAACAAATAGGTGGAAAGGATCACATGAAGATAAGAATGGTGGTATGGAAAGGTACCTTTGCTTTGCTATAATGAAGTGAATCACAAGAAAGGTGGGGAAGAAGTTGACGATGATGATGAAGAGAACGGTGACATTGATCGATCGATCCGCACTTGGCACTTGATGTGTTGTGATTTGCTTTGACTCAGCCAAAAAATAATATTTACTGTGCTAGTGATATGAATATATGAAGATGAAGATTATGGTTTTTTTTAATAAAAAAGGTGGAAGTGGGCTCTGAACTTGATCTGCTGAATCTGACCTAACCTCTTTCTCCAGCTACCTTTGTCAGAGGAAAGCTGTCCCTTGTTTTCCCGTTGGGTTTGTTACGTACTCCATCGTCTTCGTCACACATTTTTTATTAACTTTATTACATATATATAAATTTATATTTATATTCTATCCATTTTATTAAAAAATATAACATATATATATTTTTTATATAATTATATATATATGAAATATAAGTTTCGTTTTTATATCAAATCATATATCATCATCGCAATATGTATCAGGTTGAAATACGTAATTTATATAACCATTGATGTTTAAAGATAAATTTATAAAAAATTACGTTTAATCGTCATTGTGCGCGAATCAAATTTTGCATCAACATATACACTCGATCAAAAGGTTACATTCTTTGAGATGGAGAAAGTAATTTTTTTCAATTCTAAGTTAGATATATATTATAATTTTTAATCATATAATACTTTCAAAATATAAAAATATTAATAAACAATTTGGAATGAAGGGACTATGATCATATTTTATATATGCATTGAATTTATATGAAATTTGATGAACAAAAAAATATTTTTCAGAGATAATAGAGATTACTATAATAATATGCAAGGAGATAACGAAATACATTGTAGCAAAAAATGATTTTTTTACTCCCTTCATAGTGTAATAAATACAACAAATTGATCGATACGGGATTTTATATATGCGTTGAAATTTTATAAAGAAAAAATATTTTTTTATGATAATGGGGTTTACTGTTATATTTATGAAAAAAGATAATGATTATATTATAATATATATATGGTTCGATCGTTTTATTTCGATTGATAGGCAACCTTGATGTTAGTGAACAATCTTCATAGTTTGTTGTAATCAACCAAGGTACATCTACTTCTATCTTCTTTTTTTCCATGAATCATGTCTACGATAGAATATCCGGAAGGAATATTTTGTTGTGATATAAACCATCGTCTCTATCCTCAAATATGGGTGTGTCCCAAAATTTTTAGATGAAAAACCAGCTACGTTTTCACCCAGATGGCCACATAAAAAAAAAATGTTGTGCCATATTTCTTTGACTCATCTTGTCTCGTTTTCATTTGGGCACTCCACGTTCTTACTACTCCTATACTTATCCTAACATTTGCATAGGTAAAGAGCATGATTTGTTACAAAGTTCCAACAATTATGGGAAAAGACAACCATGAGTTTTCTCAAACATTGTTTCCAAAGCATATGAAAATGCTAAATGACAATTACCAAACCATTATTCAATCACAAAATTGACAATTGAATACTAATGATTTATATTTTTTTTCCAAAATAATTATAATCGGATGATTTGATAGGATAATTTATATATGTATTATTTTTTATTGTAAAAATTAATTTATTCTTTGACTTGTGTGAATGAAAAAGAGAAAAAAAGAAAGAAAAAATAATGAGAAGAGTTGATGTGATAAAAAATAAATAGTATGGATGTTTTGATCTTTTTATAGGAAAAGAATTCCTAAATAGAATAATGTTATATTTTAATTAAAACATTTTAATTTAATAAGGGATAATTTTTATGGGAGATCGATAAGATGATATTCATGTTGAATGACTCTAGACCAAGCAAATCTTAAAAAATCTTATCAAGAAAAATGGGCACATGTGTTTATATGGTTGATTGTCCTATTTTTTGGCAAAGCTGACAAATAGGTCATTTTTTCATATTGAACGAGCAATGAGCCAATAATGTAGTACGTGTGTGGTCCAATGAAAAAGATACGCGTTTGATGTCCAAATACAATGAAGAACACATCGAAAAGACACCACAAATGAATGAAAATAATAGGATAACGCATGCTTTTTCTATGTGCTCCTATAGCAAGGTTACATTACTCACTTAGTTGCACGACAAAATAGTATTAGTGCGAGCTTGATCGGAAAACATTAAAGCTCATGCTGAGTCGCTTTTGATTTTATTTTGATAGTTCCTTATTTCGTTCAAGGTCGACTTTGTGACTGGCTCGTTTTCATTAAAACGTTGACAAAAAACTGGATCAACCCGATAATACAAACAACAATTTGAGCAAAAGAAACGAGTAAAACTCAACTAGACAGTATGAAGCAATTTGTAATGATCTTGCTATTTTTATCAATTTATTAGGATTTTGGTCATACAAATCTGCGACAACAATAAGTTCAAGAATTGAAGTAATCACACGTCAACACAAGCTCACAAAAATGGGCCTTTGATTCCAGGCCTGATTCTATATGGGCTCACAAAATGGATCCAAGCTCCACGTGTGGGGAATCAATAGCTATCAATCAATCAGTATTCGAGAAAAAAAGTACATGGAGCATTGATCCCTGGAATTTTCAATGAAACGCGGTTCCGATTGTAGCCGTTACACGATCCATTCACACAGACAACCCTATATATAATCCCCCCTCATTGATCTCCTCCATTCACACAGTCGACTCTCTCCATTCTACTTCATGTCGTTGATCCTCAATCAGACTCACTCCACTCCAAACTTTATGGCAACCAGCAGCTCGCTCGACACGACAGCCCTGACGAAGCGTTCGGGCCTCGTTGGAATGGAGTCGAGCGGGTGTCGAAGAAGAGGAAGCAGTCCAAGAAGGCGTTGAGGACGATGTTTGTAATGGCGGAGCCGGAGACCTTCAGAGAGAAAGAAGAGAGGGAGTGCCATGTGAGGCCGACGCTGGATACGTCGGAGTTGTTTCTCGAGGGCTGGTGTGGTGATGGTCCGGCGGGTGTAGGCGCCGAGGCAGTATTTGATTTTGGTGATTATATATTGTAGAGTATGGTTTTTATTTCTTCACTCATGTAATAAAGGCCGTTAATACAGTATATCTTAGTTTACTTTGTCAGCAAGAGTTCAGGATCCACCGTTGATACCGTGTAAAGATTAACTTGATACAGTAGAAATTTATCTCTGAGTTGATTCATTGGTGTTCGGGCGACGGAGGAGTTTGTCCTAAAATCTGTTTCATATATTTTGTATTATTTTGATTAGATACGCATGATAATATAACCTTTGATCAATATAGTGGGACGATCAAATTTTTTTAAAAAAAGTCGTAAAATATTAATGATAGTAAACATTATATCTTATAACTTGAAACCAATAGAAAATATAAATATTATAGTTAAATGATTGACAAAACCCATCAAATTGCTTAGAGAATAATGGAGAGATAGAAAAAAAATATTCCAAAGTTTATGAGACGAAAAGAGTAATAGACAACATCAACCTTACTCATAAAAATCGGATCAACCCGACCGATTCAACCGATCGGACTGTGACCCGTTGAATCGACTATATCGGTTCGTTCAAAAAGCAAATAAGCAATTGAACCGGTCAAACCTGCTCAACCTCGACAAACTCCGCTAAAAAACTGATAAAACCTGGTCGGTTGAACCAGAAAAAAAAAGTAATTAAAAAAACATATTTTCTTTTAATTTAATAGAACTAACACATATATTATGTTATTTTTCCTATTATATATATGTGTGTGTAAATATATATATTTAATAAACAAAAATCAAATAAAATATATAAATATTTTTTAAAAAATATTCAAATAGTCAAACGAGTGATTCATTGTCTCGAAGATCTCATCAGGTCGATCATCGGTGTAGATCATATAACTATGGCTACAACATGATGAATAGATTGTTATAATCATCAATACTATATGAAATACAATCGTAAAATGTACAATCAAATTTATGAGTCGGTATGAGATTTTTTTTAATTATACTCACTGTATGGGATACCATAAACAAATGGGAAACAAAAAGCTGCATCAACAACAATCAAATAGACTATAATTGCCCTTATTAAATTATTTCAAATTAATTGTTTTAAATTTTTAAAATTAAAAATTAAAAATATAAAAGTTATTTTTTGAATTGTAAGGACTGCGGTCAAGCAACTGCAGCCCTACAACCCCTAAACAAATAAGAGTAATCTTATATGCTGAAAAATACTTATGAGTCTACGACAAGATATCTTTTAACATGGATTAACATCAACCGTAGAGCACATACCTTCATAATATAGTTCACACTAATCAATCTCACTCACCCACTAATCAATCTCAGTCACCTTATAACTAAAAATTACTCACTATCTTTCATAATGTTTGAAATATTACATCATTTGTTACCATTATCAAATGATACGATATATAATTTATTTTGATTTATAATATATAGTTAATTTTTGTTGTATCTCATAATATATGATTTAAATTCTTTTATAATAAATTTATAAAAAAAATATTATTTAATCTTTATACAGATCATTCATAACATAACAAATTTTATGATTTTCGTGACAAAAGTTATAAGCTTCAAGCAATGAAAGGACCGAAGGAGTAACACATGACGGAATTTGTAAACATAACAAAGCAAGAGGTTCTCAATTTCTTACATTGTGTGCCACCCAAAAACCCCCCTAGAAAAACCCTAATCGCCGGAGACCGAAATCCCCGCCGACCCGACCACGCAGCGACACCGCCGGCGACTCCCAATGCCGTCAATTCCGCCGCCGGGTTTCGTCACCATATGCGAAATCAACCGAGACTTCAGTATACACTTCCGTCTCCCTTCCCCTTTTCGCTCTCGGTTTTTTTTCTACATGAAATGAATTCACGTTGATTGCTTTTTTTTTTTTTTTTGCTTGAATTTGTAGTCACCGCCGAAGTGATATCCGATGCTCGAGCGCGGGAGACGTACGGGAAAGTCATCGTGAGTTGAATCTAATGGATTTTGTTGTGTTGATTGGTTTCGGTAAAATGAGGCAAAACTGCAGTGTGCACATTTTTTCTTATGTGCTTCAGTTTGATGAATGTGTACTCTACTGTTTTTAATTTGGCTATTGGGATGCAGTCTCTCTCCGCAACAAAGGTGCGACTGCGTACAGACCACGTCTAGTATGAGAGCACCTTGTGATCGTTGTACTTTTAAGAAACTATAAATCAGAGTATACAATTGCAAAGATACATTCAAACAGTTTACTAGTTGTATCACCTGAAGCGACGTTAATTCCTATGATGGTCTAGCCATTCTTTTGATTTTATTTTTTTTGATTTTTTTCTGGGTTTTGTATGAGATGGAAAATTGTATTGAGAAAAATTTGGTGCTTTTGTAGGGAGTTGTGTTTAGTCCGGTTTCATTCGATAAGGAGAATTTGTCTCCACCAGGTTTGGAGGGCGTGGGTGATCATGAGAGGATCGATGGAGAGGTTCGGTTGAATGGTGGGGGCTTATTGACTATTGTGGAGAAGATTGGGGTTGCGGTGAAGCGCATCTTTCGGCCAAATGATGTAAGGTTCTTGTTTCTTTGTGCATTGGTCTATGATTTATAATGAGTTTGACGGATTTGGAGGCAATTTTTTTTGGATAGGATTTTGCTTAACATTGGATTGGTTTCATGACTGGGCCTAATAATATTGTCACCTGATGTATTACTTGGCTGCTAGCGGTTAGCTGTCAATTATTGTTTATTCTTTGAGAGTAAGAAGAATCTGCAAATGGTCTGGTGTTTGATGATCTAGTATACCGTCACCCTTAAGTTTCACCCTTGATGGGATGAGCGACAAAGATTTTCCCCCTTATCAATCCCCAAAAACATGAAGCATTCTCATTTTTATCACTCCTGAGTCATGACTTTTCTTTTTAGTTGAAATTGTGGAACCATTAATGGGCTTGACTACTCTGCTTTCCCCCATAAATGGCTTAAGGTTGTGTCGAGAATGCTTGTGAATATTATCTGCTGGACCCTTGTTAATGATTAAAAGAGAAGCAATCGACACTCGCATTTATCCTACACCTTATTAGATCTTCAGTTTTGCAGGTTCATCTGCTGCCAGAGGTGAATTTACAAGGTGTTTGTTGGCATCAGCACAAGCGTGTGCTGGCTTTTATTTCTGGTTCAAATCAAGTTACAGTTCGTGATTATGAAGATTCAGGTTGTTCTGAAAATTCAACCTCTTCTGATCTAATGACAGAGATTTACTTTTTGATTGTGGCAAGATTCTCATGTTTGGAAAACGGTTTGTGCATACAGAGGGGAAGGAAGTGACCATTTTAGAGAGTGATTCACAACGAGGAGTTAATCTTGCTGATTGGAGGCCAAATGGGGGCAGAACACTTTCTGTGGCATGCAAGCAAGTAGCGCCAAGCTTTCGTTTTATGATTCTTAATATTTGCTGCATTGCGGTCCCATCTTACAAGTGCATCCACATTTTCTTCTTCAGGGGTGGAATTTGTCTTTGGGCTGCTTCTTATCCTGGTAATCCAGCATCTGTTAGATATGGGGCTGCCCCATTTGTTGGAACCATCTCTAGGGGCACTGGTGTAAGATGGACATTGGTGGACTTCCTCAAGAGCGAAAATGATGAAGACATCACTGCTCTTTCATGGAGTCCTGATGGACGATATCCTCATAATTTTCTATCCGCTGCATCATTTTCGTGCATGATATAGGAATTCATTTTTCCTATGGATTTTGTTAATCATCATTACTGTCACATAATTCTGGTAATGGGTAGTGACACCCTCTTACTACAGGGAGTTCTTGTGAATGGTTGTAATTTGTTTCTAAGATTGTTCTCAATTCAAGTCTTCTTTGATGTGCATCCACTAGTTTCATGTTTATTATTCTCGATCTCTCAAATGTAATTTCTTGACCTAGAACACATATTTGGCATCTGGCTCATATGAGAGTTCTTCATTCACAATTTGGGATGTTTCTCGAGGTATTAAGTTTACTTCTGCAATATTACTGCTATCTCAGCTCTGTGTTTTGCTAGTTTGGCTCATATGAGAGTTCTTCATTCACAGTTTGACCAAATATTCTTAATGTTTAAGCCTTGTCCTTTTGATATATGGTTTCTCACCTCGCTTTTTTTTTTTTTTTTTTTTGACACAATCCCTTTTGTATTAGGTCTGGGTACTCCAATTCGGCGAGGATTGGGAGGCATATCAGTTCTCAAGTGGTCACCTACTGGAGATTACTTCTTTGCTGCAAAATTGTATTCTTCTAAAAATGTCCCACCATTTCTTCAGAAAGTTTCCTGAACAAGTTATGTCAATGAGTTCAATTTTCATACTTCTCTGCAGTGATGGGACCTTTTACTTATGGGAGACTGACACATGGACTTCAGCACCTTGGTCTTCAAGTAGTGGTTTTGCCACAGTAAGTAGAGTTTAACCTGAAATAGTTGTCTCCTTGGAAATATGCTGACTAGAATTCATGTGTGCTTGTGGAGTGTTTGTCGGCCCTTGCATTATTTGTTTGCTTATAATTCTTTTTGGATGTTTGAAATTAATTATCTGCTATCTTATGTTATTAGGTCTCTGTGAAAGTATTATACTGTGAAATGATACTAGCGTCTTTAGAATTTGTTGTATGCTGCACTTATTATTCATTTGTTCTTGATTGGTACCTTATTTTTGCTTTCAACACTGATTTGTTGATTATTCCTGCACTAGACATTATCTTCAGGCATTCGAATGTAGGCCCCCGTTTCGTAGCCTTTTGATCCCATGCTTGTCCTCTGACCCTTGGTTAGATTTAAAGCTGATTATCTTGGTGACACTACAAGCTTTTTCCTGTGACATGTTTATGAAACTTCTCCTGTTATGTTTCTCCTTTTCAGTGTTTTAGTTTTGTCTATTTTTATTTGCAAGTATACAAAAGCAAGCTTCTGTTTAAACACATTATGAATAGGGAGCATCATGGGATCCTGATGGTCGCATGATATTGGTTGCATTTTCTGAGTCCTCTACCTTGGGCTCCATTCACTTTGCAGCCAAGCCTCCCTCACTGGGTATGATCCTGTTTTGTTTGATGTTTTGTTCTTGTACTTTTAGTTTTTTGCAGGTTAAGTTTGTTTTAGCCATCATTAATTTACTATTATGTGACCATCTCTATCTTGTTTTCATGTGGCCAGATGCTCATCTATTACCTGTAGACTTGCCTGAGGTAACATCATTGCCTGTGAGGTATTGATAGAGGTCTTTTTTTCTTTTAATGATGGACTATGTCTGCGTTCCTTTTTCTCTGTGTTGTCTAATATTGTCTATCAGTAACATGCAACAAATTTATATCCCTGATGATTATTGATGAAATATTTCCTTAAGGTCTGGGCTCATTGTGATCTCGTTCCATTGCATGCCAGTGCCAGTATTTTTAGAATATTTTGATTGGTGTCTTAGGGGCTGAGCCCACCTGGTGTGACTCAGAAGTTCCTATGGCAATTTTCCTTGATGGTGCATATAGGAATAGGAGCATTTTTTTAACCAAGTGAATATGGGCTACGTGATTCTCTGAAACCCATGACTTTCTCTGCTTGGGAGCTCTCTATAGCTTGCCTTTCACTTGTTGAGTGTTTGGATGAGCAAGAGATACCTTTTTCTTTTCGTTGTTCAGTTTCTTGGCTCCGTATTATGCAGTCTTTCAGTCCTGTTGTTGGCATACTTAGTACTTTGTAATTAGCACCTCAGTCCTAGGTTCATAACCAGTATTTGCTTCTGCAGCCAGAGAATTGAAAAAATAGCTTGGGATGGTTCAGGAGAGCGGTTAGCTGTATCATTCAAAGACGGAGACGGACCATACAGGGGTCTTATTGCTATCTACGATGTTAGAAGAACTCCTCTAGTTTCAGCATCTTTGATGTGAGTTTCTGATGCTGTCTGGTTTTGCAACCTAGTCTTCTTTGTTTGGCTTCTCCACCCTGACATTTTTTTTAACTATGATATATGTGTAACTGTTTTTTTGGTTGGTGTTCATACTGCCTCATTTATGTCCAGTGGTTTTATCCGAGGACCTGGGGACAATCCAAAGGTGTTGTCGTTTGCTTTTCATGACAAATTCAAACAGGGGCCGTTGCTTGCTGTGGTACCTATATGAATTCAACTTAGTAGTTCGCCTCTACGCTTGATATTAACTGTTCCCAGAACTCAGCATCATTTTTTTCTTGGTGCTACTTTGCAGTGTTGGAGTACTGGCTTCTGCTGCACATATCCTCTTCTTTTTCGTTCTCATGTTATTCCTTAGTCCAGGTATGGTATTTCTGATAGAAGTCTCCGAGACTATGTTTTTTATTATTTGTCGATGTTTTTCTAGCCCTCTCTATTAGCATTGGCTTTCTTACCCTGTCGCTATCTTGTATGTTTGTGCACAACTTCAATACTGCCCATTCACTTGGTTTTTCTGTAAAAGCGGAAAGCAATCTGCAAACTGAACACTGGCTTCATTTATGTGGTTCTTATCTCGATGATTCACATGTTTTCTGCTCCCACCTATTTCCTGTTATCTCGATGACTTGCTATTTGTTTGTTATCTTATTTACAGAATAATTTGTATTTGCATGGGTCATGAAGCTTGGGATTCCTAGCATGAGCAACCTTTTCAACAAGGTGCCTGTTCAGACGGTGTTTGGCTCGACCAATGTACTCTTGCTGGATCCTCTTCTGTAGTCAGCATCTTCTCGTGACTATTTAAGTTCGTCGGTCTTCCAGGGTTTTGGTACTTCGATCTCCAAAATGGAAAATGAGTGCTGAATACCCGAAGATGCTTTTATTACTGTGATATTTATAGTCTTCTTTCCCTAGATGTTGAAGACTCTGTAATTTCTGTATTAGTTTCTAATTGTAAACGATCGATGGACGCGGCTCAGCTGATGTGATGATAAGTGAGCAACTTCAAACATGGAAGAGACTTCAACTGCACATGATATATCGATTTACTGTCATGCTGTGCTCCTGAGGTTAGATTCTAATGTCTTGGCGTTCTTAGAACAACGCTGCGGCTTGGTATAGCATAGGACTTAATCAAGGTCTTGCTGATGCATGCTTATGAGCTAATTGATCTTTGATTCGTCAACCTGATGAATTGTGTACCACCGTCGATTTCTAATTGACACCTTAACGTCACACTCTTCGTTGTCTATCTCGTTGCAAATTCTTTCATTTAGGGTAGGAACCGACCTTCACCTGTGTCATTGTTGTCTTTGTCATCGTCTTTTATCACCATTGTGACCGTTGTCATTATTGTTATCATTGTTGCAACAAGATGTTTGACCATCTTGCCATACTGTTCATTTTTACGATAACGAGCATCTCCGAGCGAATGGTTAAATGGATTGTTATAATTAAAATAATAATAATAATTAACTTGAAATATTTTTTCATGCTAAAATTTGTCTTTTGTCAAAATGAGTGTTACATTTGTATATATATATATATAAAAGTCATGTTTTGCTTGCTCATGATTGTGGGTGGTAGATCATAACAAAGCAGGAAAACAACTTTGTAAAACATATATATTCATAAAAGTATGTGTTTTTTTTATCTTATTCATTGATTTATCATTTTGTCATAATATAAGATTGAAACCGTTGAAGTAATATTAATATATTTTTACATATCGATACTATTCATTGTCAAATTATAAATTATTTATGTAAAATATAATAAGATGCTTTAAAATGTAAACTTAATCCTTTTATCTCAACAAATATAATCAAATTTATCTCAACAATTATGTCCGACGTGAATGTTATAAATCCAAATGAATGTTATTATAAATATGTGCTAAGATTCACAGGATCTGATCTAAACCACCCGACCATCATATAATACAACCTTCAAATAAATTAATCTACTCATCAACTGTTGCATTTTACTAGCAAAGTCATCCAATGCTAGCAGCAATAATCCTCTCTTTTTTTTTTTTACCATTAGCAATAATCCTCTCTTCGTCTTCTTTCGATCCAAAAATCTCGTTTCAATCAGTGGACAGGTAAAATTTACAACACAAACATCTACACTCGTCTCTAATTGACAGACCTACAAAACAAAGAACAAATCTGTCCCGAAAATGAGGGTTTTTTTTTTTGTGCCGTTTTCTCTCGTTTTTGCTCCATCAGAGCATCTCGGTCGCACATCGAAATGGGGTTTTGACTCTATTTTTCGGTACCATGTTGAATATATTGTCATCCTGCGAATGGGGTTTTGTGGATTTGTTCTCATTTGTTTGATTGTGATTTTAATTTGGAGCCATTTAGGTAGGTGTGTTTTTACTGTTGGGTTTGTTTGGTTTTTGCTCATCTGTTTGGGGAGTGTGTGTTGTATGATCCATTTGTGTTATGTGCTGAGTGGAATGTTGGTGACTGAGTTTTGTGTTCGAATTCGTGCTCCGATTGTGAAATTAGGGTTTTTGGGATTAGGGTTTTATATTTTTCCTTGACCTGATGGTTGTTTTGTGAGTTTTTAGTCTCTCTCGTCAATGTCAGTAACTTGGCATTTGAATGTTATGTTGCAGGAGGCTTCTCGAGGTGACGGTGAATGGTTTGAGCTCGGTTTTATGCTAAAAGCTTCTGATGCAATTTCTTTGATGGTTCCAGCTCATCCTATTATGGTGATTTTGGGCAAATGCTTTCTTGAAGTCGGTATTTGTTTCGCATCTTGGTCGACCCATTGCATTAACCTTTGTAGAGGTTGATATAGGAATAAGAGGTGAAGCTTTGAGGCCCTGATTGGTTTTCTTCAGGGTTATTTGGTTTTGGCATTTTAGTCCTCTGCGGTGTTGATAGAATGGATGAAGAAGGGGAAAGCTCAGGGTTTGCATCTACGCCTAGTAATATTGATAGGTCTAAAGTACACACTGTTAAGCCATTGCGGTCTTTGGTTCCGGTGTTTGTTTATCCACCGGCTGATGCTTCTTCTTCCTATCTATCGGGCCAGGGTCCTCCATTTCTTTATGCCCCTCCTTCTGGTCCTTTTCCACAGGGGTATGCTCCATTTTACCCCTTTTGCCTCCCGCCTCAGCATCAGCAGGCATACCAACATAATGTAAGAAATGCTGCCGGTGCATCTAACCCCGGGGGTCCCTCTGAGTTCAATTACCCCGTCCATTCTTCAAAGAAAGATGCATGTTGGAGATGAGATTCCAAGCTTTAAAAGGTTCATCATCATCATCAATTTGATCGAAATCTCAGTACACATACATCGTAATGTTTTTATATTTATTTTATATAACACGATCATATCCAAAGGATCATTTACAAATATATTTCAATCCAATTTCTTATTTATCAATATGATTAACTTGTTTCACCTATTTTAATTTCCTCCAATCTAGATAGGGCATGACATGTCGGAATATCTGCATAGACCTGTGGACGAGAAGCACCCATCGATACCCCAGAGGCCACAAACCCAGCATGCCACGCTGGCCTCTCCTCTTATCAAACGGCACCCATGATACTCCTCCACGTGGCAAACCCCAATTCAAACCCATAGATTTCATCGGATAACCCAAACCTCATCAAAACCCCCCACTCGCTCACTCACTGCCTCGAACCTCACTCACTCTCCTACGCCGTCGCCGTCGCCGGGAAAAAAATGGCGGCCGAGATGTCTCTCGTGAAACCCATGTCGGGATTCGCACCCAAGCTCAGCTTCAGCTCGATTCAATCCACAACAAGAACTACATGGTATCGAACAAGGTATTATTCGAACAAGATGATCACTATGTCTTCAGCTACATCGTCAGGGGCGGTGAAACCGGCGAAGAAGGCGGCGATCAAGGAGACATTACTGGCGCCGAGGTTCTACACCACGGATTTCGACGAGATGGAGCAGCTGTTCAATGCGGAGATGAATAACAACCTGAATCAGGAGGAGTTCGAGGCGCTGCTTCAGGAGTTCAAGACGGATTACAATCAGAAGCATTTCGTGAGGAACAAGGAGTTCAAGGAGGCCGCGGATAAGATCGAGGGCCCGCTGAGGCAGATCTTCGTGGAGTTTCTGGAGAGGTCTTGTACTGCTGAGTTCTCTGGCTTCTTGTTGTACAAGGAGCTTGGCAGGAGACTCAAGGTATACTAATTACTGATGCATTTACCTGCCTTTTGCCTTTTAGGTTTATTTGTCTTATCCATCCGTGTAGCCGAATGACATCATCCTATCCATGTAGCCGGCATATGTTATCTTTCATTGGAGAGTCTAAGAGAGGAAAGCACGTTTTAATAGCGTCTGAGTAAAATACACATGTGAATTGACTTAACCTACAAACTTTAAGTTGATGGGTCCTGGGTTGTTATATATATCCTTCTTTTTTTTTCTGTTCTTTTTTTGATTTTTTGGTTCATTTGTATATCCATCTGTGTAGCTGAATGAATGACATAGTCGCATCCGAGTAGTTGACCCTATGTGTAATGGGATAAGGGCTTGGTTACTTTAGTCATATATGTGTAGCTGACCAAATCTAATGAGGTAAAGATTTGGTTTATTGTTTAGTTGTATCTCTGTAGATGAATCCATTGAATAGGATAAAAAGGTTGTTATGTTGTTGTGGTTGAATCTTGAATCTTGATTTGTGAGATCATGTGTTTTGATTGTGAGTGCTATATGTTGAGATATGTTGAATTCTTTGGGAAATTTTGGGATTTTAGCTATGAGGTATGACTATCATGTGTGAGTAGTTGTCGCCACGACTAGCGATGTGGGATTGTCCAGTTAAAATAGTCTGTTATTAGCTTCTGTGAAGAGCCCAAGCGACAAGTTTGATAGGCTTGTTCTACATGAGATCTAAGGATTCATATTTCATAGGATTCAAGGAATCAGCCGAAACTAGTGCATGCAGGTGCATCAATAGGCTGTTTGGTTTGCTCAATGTTGAATTTCGGACCAAATGGTTTGGCATTTTCATTGTTTTGCTCTTTCGTTGAAGGTTAAAGGTGCCGGATTACACTTAGTTGATTTCTTCAAAACTGAGTTTCTGGTTTATGATTGCAGAAAACCAACCCAGTGGTGGCTGAGATCTTTTCACTTATGTCCAGGGATGAAGCAAGGCATGCTGGGTAAGCCATTGATACCTAGAGACTCATCGTGATACTACTGGTGTAATTGGATTGCCATGTGAGCTTATCGGGCTCTATTTGGAACTCGAGAATAGATCTTAAGCATTTGTGTTTGGCTTGACATCATCTCTGATATGTGAGCTCAATCACCCATGTCGAGTTCAATCTGCAGGTTCTTGAACAAAGGACTCTCTGATTTCAATCTGGCACTGGACTTGGGGTTCCTGACAAAGGCTAGGAAATACACATTCTTCAAGCCAAAGTTCATCTTCTACGCAACATACTTGTCCGAGAAAATCGGGTATTGGAGATACATTACCATTTACAGGCATCTTAAGGAAAACCCGGAGTATCAGCATTACCCCATATTCAAGTACTTCGAGAACTGGTGCCAAGATGAGAACAGACATGGCGACTTCTTCTCTGCTTTGCTGAAGGCACAGCCACAGTTTCTCAATGACTGGAAGGCGAAGCTCTGGTCCCGATTCTTCTGCCTATCGGTACAAAACCTGTTTCCTGTGTCTAGCCCTCATGGGAATACTAGCCTCTATGTGTTTCTTGCAATCTTCCGGTTTAACTTTGATTGGCTACTCCTACAGGTGTATGTGACAATGTACCTCAATGATTGCCAACGTACCGCTTTCTATGAAGGAATTGGACTCAACACCAAGGAATTCGATATGCATGTTATCATCGAGGTGAGCCTCCGATTTCCTAATCTAGTTAGTTTCTGTGAATCTTTTGACATACATATATTGTTCCACTACCATAGTCCCGATTCTCAACTAGTAGGATGAATTTCTTGACGTAAAATCAGGCAGGCATAACAAGATGGCATTAGTTCAAAATCTGCAAATTTTGTTTCTTCTTACTTGAAAAATAGAACTGCAGTTTTTTGGGATCACAATCTCATTGTTTGCTTGTTTTCATATGTTATTTGTGTTGTGCAGACAAACCGTACAACGGCTAGGATATTCCCTGCAGTGCTGGATGTGGAGAACCCAGAGTTCATGCGAAAGCTCGACAGGATGGTGGAGATCAACCAGAAGCTGATTGCAGTTGGAGAGAGCCAAGACATTCCTTTGGTAAAGAACTTGAAGAGGGTTCCACTGGTTGCAGCTTTGGTGTCTGAACTGTTGGCTGCTTATCTCATGCCGCCTGTGGAATCTGGCTCGGTCGACTTTGCTGAGTTCGAACCCCAGCTCGTGTACTGATTCCCATCCCCTTTTTTTGTAAATCTTGTACTGGTGTAACTTTTTATCAGTGTGATAATACTCATCTGATTCCAAGAGTTAATACTAGAGGCACAACTTTCATGTAACTGTGATCAGGTCGGTTCAGATGTTCCTTGTATCTTCATATCCGTGGTTTCAAATAGTAAATCGGTGAGGATTGTGATTGGCATAAGAGGTGCTTGCATATGAGGTAACCAACATAGAAATTGGGACAAAAGTAATAAAAAGTTGCATTACAGCCTTCCAAGATCCGCTAACAAACCACTACTTTGGAAGCCAGATTTCCAAACCATGAAAAATCAATGGAGCACGAAAGCTACAAATGCATAGATCTTGCATGATCGTTCGGGGTTTTTTAACACAGTTGCCAACATTGCTGAGATTCGTTTGTCGTGGCTAGATGGAGACAAGGACACGATCACTTTGCCATCATCACCTTGGCAAACTCCTCGTAATTGATCTGTCCATCACCATCGACATCGGCCTCACGAATCATTTCATCAACTTCTTCATCAGTCAGCTTCTCGCCCAGATTCGTCATCACGTGCCGCAATTCAGCAGCCGAGATGAAACCATTCTGGTCCTTGTCAAAAACCCGGAAAGCTTCCTTGAGCTCCTCTTCGGAGTCCGTGTCTTTCATCTTCCTGGCCATAAGGTTCAGGAACTCTGGGAAGTCGATGGTGCCATTACCATCAGCATCGACTTCGTTTATCATGTCCTGAAGTTCAGCCTCGGTCGGGTTCTGGCCTAATGATCTCATTACTGTTCCCAACTCCTTTGTAGTGATACAGCCTGTAAGATAGATAGCGGCTTAATGATGATACAATGCCAATCAAACTAAATCGGAAACACTTTATCAGACAACAAGCAGGTGAAACAACCTCTGAACTTGATGAAGAGACCAAAAATTGAAAATATGACGAGTTAAGGGATACACAACTGAGCTATGCAAATGAATGAGGGAACCATATAGGATCAACTATGGTTTTGATCCAACTCATATAAGGTATCACCAAAGTGTCACACACATACCTGAGGAAGAAAACAGAACATGGCATTCATACAAAGAACAATAATTCCAATCTAATAATCAAATCCATATCTAACGAATAATCATGCACTTGGCCTCACCCTACACCAAACATCAGCTACCACTAATATCCATATCTATATCAGATGCCAATTATTCGACTCTGGATCCAACCTAAGACAATAGTATCTCAGGAACAACACCACACTGTGAGACCTGAGAATATATACACTTGTAATGGTTTCACAATAGACAGACGTGTGCTTACATCTCAACCTTTATTCATCGTCAATTTATAATCCTCTGAAAACGAAAAGTACTTTAATTCCAGAAAACAATCTCCAAACAAAGACAAACCCTAATCACTATCTCTCTGCAACAAAATCAAACCATTTGCAATCGAAAAAAAAAAAAACAGAATTCGATTTTCCAGATCTAACGCATCGAGTACCGTCGCCGTCTTTGTCGAAGAGACTGAAAGCTTCCTTGAACTCAGAGATCTGATCGTCCGTCAACTGCTCCGCCATTTTTCCTCCTCTTCTTTTCTTTTCTCTGTCTCGATTCCTCTTCGTTTCTTCGTCTTCTCCGTTGAATGAATGAGATGTAATGTAACCGTTTGTTCTCTACTATTTGAAGTACCGCTATCAGTGCGGCTGCTTTGAATATTCTGGGTCGATCACTCGATTTCTATGTGCTACTCCACTTGTTTCCCTTTTTCTTTTTTCTTAAGACATTAAATACATGTAAAATGAGAGGTTGGTTACTTGCATACAAAAAAATATATATTATTAATTTATGATTTAAATATATGTTTTAAATTATTATTTCAGTTGAATGGACGAGTCAGGATGAATGGACGATTCATGTGTGGTCCAAGAAAATCTCTTCAAGCATCTTCTCTTTCTCTCTCCCCCCACGCGGTTTCTCAGGTCTTCTTCCACGCGGTTTCGACTACCAGCTTGACTTTTCTGATTGGAGGGGCAATTTGAAAATGCACAGATATTTCACCGCAATTGTCACAAGAGCACTTATATTGGATTATATAAAATAATTTTTTTATAAAATAAATAAAATAAAATAATGATGTGAGAAAATATGTTTAAAAAATATATTAAATTATAAAAATTATAATATGGGAGAGAAGAATTCTTTATTTTTTTAAAAAAATTACTTTATTATAATATTATATATAATAAAATGCGAAAAAAAATATATATTATGATGTGATGTAAGTGTTTATGGTTGGTTGTTAAGCTTCATCACTCAAATCATTGCTGTATTTGTAGAGAAGTGGCTCTGGTAAAATCAACTCTCGCCCATTACATTGGTAACAGTCAGAAATATATTTAGCTATAACATAATATGAGCAGTCCGATTTATATCTCTAAATATCCACGTTGGTTGTTTTTAATGGGTTTTAAGAGGCTTCTGTTTTTTTTATCAAAGAAGTGGTATGATAGGAAATGTTAAAGTACTACATTGTTATAATAATTGTGTATGAATTGATTATAAGAGTTTTATATTTATAAGACTTATGATCGAAAATATGTCATTACAACGGTCATATTCCAACAACTATAATACTAATATAAAACTAATATATTCCAACATTCCTCTCAAACTCAAGATGGTTCTGAAAAAAACAAATTGAGTTTATCATAAAAGATAAATCTGGACTTGGACCGATAGTAATTGATGGGCCGATTTTAAGGATTTGCTGCGGATCTGGGAAGGTGACAATGAGAGTCGATGGTCCGACCTGTCAGATGTGAGTTATGAAAAACCCACGTCTCACGGATACCAGAAGCAGCGACGAGGACCAAATTCGACCTGCCGGATGTGAGTTATAAAACTCAAGTCTCACTGATACTAAGAGCAACGACGACGACCAAATTCGATCTTTCGGATGTGAGTTATAAAACTCACGTCGTCTTTGATACCATGTTAAAGGAATACATCGTTATAATAGTTGTGTATGAATTGATTACAAGAGTTCTATATTTATATGACTTATGATCGAAAATATGCTACGGAATATGTCATTACAACGGTCATATTCCAACGACCATATTAATATAAAACTAATATATTCTAACAGGGAAAGAAAAGAAGAAGGTGAAGCATGAGATTAATGTTGAATTGAATATAATTCAATGCGCAAGAAAATCGAAGGGAAAAAGCATAAAAGTTTTTCTTAATTATTAGATAATGATACATGATCCTTGTAAACTCTTGAAAATACACGAATAATTTTCTTATCAATATTTTTAAATGATGTTTCGTATCAAAATATTTCAACATATTTTAAAATTAATGAAAAATATACATATGATCCTTTATAAGCTTCATTTAATGTGTTATGTGCCAAAAGAAATAGTCCTTTAGTCCCAAAATAAATACAACACTTATATTTTTGGATGTTCTATTATAATTATAATATATTTTTTTTAAAATATAAAATCAATTAAACACCTACTATATCCTCTCACAACTGGTATATTAAATCTACTATCATCGAAAAAATATTTTTTCATCTAATTCCATAAAAAAATAACATATGTAAAATCTTATGTCGGTCAATTTATGATATTTATTCTAAGATGAAAAAAAAAGATTTTATTTAATGATAAAAAAATTAAATATATATATTTTTAAAGTTAATGAGATGGTGACAATTAAATAAGTGTGAGCTTCAGTACTAAAGGCTTCTAATTGTCGTTTTGCGGACCATGAAATAAATGGCCTAGAAGGAATGGATTGGGCTGCTTGGTTTTCAACGATCGAACCGATCTTGGTTTTGTGGACCATGAAATATTGAAATAACCGCGCTTTGTGCTCTTAACGGATCTGGGCCTGTTGATACTGTTTGATGTTTGGGCTGCATACTGAACTATATCAGTGAGCTGACCACATCATAGAATCCTAGTTTGAATATAAAGACTGTTAATTACATTATCTGACATTCACCTTCTGAATATTTTTTTCGATCGAATTTAAGATTGAATCGATCTATCACATTGATGTTTAGAAATTATTATCATAAATAAATCAATTAAAAAGAAAATATTTAAGAAAAGAGTACACAAACGAATATATTTAGTATTTCTCATTTGAGTATATTGTTAGTGTCACACAATATTTCTCTTGCTATCAACTTTATTTCTCAACAACATGATATTTTTTAAATATGAAAATATTCCAAATAATTTGAGACTAACCGAATAGGCAAAACGATACAAAAATTTTGGAACGAAGGGAGTAAAACTTACCAGATTTTTTTAAAAAAATTTACTCTTTTAAGAATCTATACTACTAGTATATACTAAGCAAAGAAAAATGGTTTTGACTTCAACTAAGATATTTTCTTGACTGTTTAATTTTTTATTCTTCGGTTGTGACTAAACAATAAAAAGTAAGAAAATAAATACAATTAATAGTCAAATTAAAAGAAAAAAATTGATTCAATAAAATTTATTGGTTACTAGATGTATTTTGATTGAATTTTAAGAGATAAAGATTTAATTCCATTATCTATCAAATCTATAAATCATACATAATGTTAATTTCTACAATTAATATGAGAGAATTATATTTTTGGTCACACTTTAGAAAATACAGCACTTTGTGTTTAGTGCCTAGCACTTATTTCCTAATCTCCCTTGCTTGCTCTACTTCGAGCTCTTAGGATTTTTGTGTGTTATATTGTTACAAAAACTACTCCCCTTATATATAGGCAGCTCCTAAGCCCTTCAACCTAGGCCATGAGATCATCCAACATGTGCAACATGAAAAACAAGAAAAACAATACATCATGTGGGACAATGGAGAGTAGGAAGAAGAGAGTTGAATTCGAAGGGTGCTCAACATTCCAAAGGCGAACATTCAAGAAAATAAACATCGAATTCTCGTACTCTTTTGAGTGGAACTTAGGCATATACAGTTCAAGTTTTCGGAATTATATCAACGAAGTGTTGCTACAACTTGATGAGAGCAACAAGGAATTGGTTTTTTGGAATCCGTCTATACGAAACATGTTAAGCTTCCTGATGCTGGAGACGCGGTTGATCACTATGCCTTTGTCTCGCATAAACGAGTGGAATACGCCTTGCGATATGATCGTAGGAGTGATGATTATAAGGTGGTTGTGCCTGTGTATTATGGCGGCATATACTCTACACACCATCAATAAGAATATGGTGTCATTGTGGACAACGATGAATGGGACCTAGGTGATCAGGGTACTGGACTAGCAAGAGTTGTCCTGGATAGTGTTCATGTTTCTATCGGGGTTTACTTGTTGGATTCGGGCAGTTGGAAGATTATTTCACATCAGGATCATCTGCTGCGAGTTCGTTATTTTCACCATGTCTTTGTGAAGGATGCCATCCATTGGATTGGAAATTATGGTCTGTGGTCGAACGCTGGCAAGTTGAAAGAACGAATTATCGCTTTTGACGTAGCCACAGAGGTATTTAGTTATTTCATTGTACCCAAAGCTGATTATGTAGTACCCGGACATCATCGTATAGGTTTCTGTCGATCTGTGATGGCTCTCGGGGAATCTCTTGTGATATTTGACAGCAATGCGACAGAGCAAAAGATTTACTTGTGGATGATGGAAGAATAAGAGGTGTCCGAGTCCTGGACCCTAAAGTACACATTAAAAACTCATTTAATCCAGAGGTGTTTGGAAATGAGCAAAGATGGTGTGCCTATGTTCAATGTTCCAGATAAGAGAATAAGATCCTACAATTTTATCAATAGGCGAAAAGTTATTTATGCTGCTTCGGTTGGTCGATCTCCCAACTGTCCTTATACAGAAAGCTTAGCAGTACTTCCAGCTTAAAGGCATCTACCAGAAAACGATAGTAAAGGTGCGCGATGACAAGCCTCAGGATGGATTTATTCCTGCAGCCGTGTGTTCTAAGGCACGATTTTTTTGGATTCCATTCAATCTTACCTTGTCATGTATAAGTTGTTAAATAAGTGGAATTGAATTGTTAATGGTAATAGACTAATATTCCTTGTGATAGAACTGTTCCTTTGGAAATGTTCTGTTGACTCTTCGGCTGAGTTAATTTCATTGCGAAATCTGAAAAGTTCACTCCTACCCTGGAAATTGATGTTAATTTTGCGCCTGATATAGAAAAATTTCTTCACATCGAGGTTTTTTAATATGATATCGACACCAGTCATCATGAATCTTATCTACACTAATTTTGAACTCATTTTTCTTATCAAGTTCATGTTAGCAGGATTTTTGAGAACTTGCTAGTAGTTTAATCGATCCAACAGGGTACCTTGTGTACCGATAGAGTCTGATCTTATAATTGTTTAAGGAGGGATCATCAATGCTTCTTTGCCAATATATCAAGCTGCGTTGACTGCCATTTTTATCTTCATCTGTATCTACTATAAGTACTACTATATCAGAGAGGATTCTACTCATGTCTCGATTCTTCATTTTATGCTTCATTTTCTGGCTTTTGTCTGATCTAAGCAATTATCTCGCCGTTTCAGATCGAGAGTGCCCTGTTGAAAACGGGACAAGTTGTTTTTGTCCCCGGGTATCTCGTGAAGGACATGAAACAAGGTGATGTGGTGCAGATATGCCAAGGCAAAGGCGCACTACCCTGGTCTTTGCTGTTACAGATCGCGTGAGGTTTTGGTAAGTTGCATCGCGTTTATGGCGTGGGAGATCCGCGTGAGGTTTTGGTAAGTTGCGACGCGATTATTGCGTGGGACATTGGTTGTTTATTTCACGTGATCCTTGTATCCGTGAGGCTTGCCTTCTACGTGTCTGTAAGTGACAGGAAGGGTAAATAAGTATGGAGCATCAAGTTCATCTTGTGTGCTAATTCTTTGGCTTTCATGCTCAGTAGGTTCTATGCTTGCTCATCTGTTGGTGTCAGCTATTGCGCTCGTCTCGTCGGAGGAAGGATTTATTGCCGCTCTGCGGTGGTGTGCTTCCAACGTGAGTAGACAATCATGTTATATCGCGAAATTAATTGTGTGGGACGAATCTAGTCTGAGATAGAAGATAGACATTGTTATTTGTAGATGATAGTAATCTATCTATGCCGAAACAGTAAAAACAATCTACTTCATTTGTTTATCGTGGATTCGAAGTATGAGCTCTTACTATCGGCTTTGATAAAAAGAGCCCTATGTAGTCTGTTTTCTATCAGTTGATATAGATTCTTTTCGTGAAGCAGTATTGTAAGATCTGTAGCTAGTTTTAATTAGCGATAGATTGAGGAAAAGATATTATGAATACTAACTCCATATATGTTGTAGATTTCAGATTTTCATCGACTAAATTCTCTAGGGTCATGAATTAAGATGGACAGCAACACCTGCAATTTCCTACACTTGGATCTATGCAGACAAATCCTCGTCAAACTCCCAGCGAAATCTCTGGTACGATTCAGGTGCGTCTGTCGCCAATGGCGGTCTGTGATAGAAAGTTGTGAATTCATTTCCGAGCACCTGGCAACCTACCGCGACAACATCGAGAGGAACTTCTTACTGGACTTGGCATGGCGGGGCAACGCTGTAGTACTCAAAAGGAAAACATTGGAAAATACGGGTACTGAATTCTCATACCCTTTGAAAAGGAGTCTATTTGAAACAGACTTTCGAAATCATATCAACGGAGTCCATTTACTACGTGATGAAAACAGCAAGGAGTTGATTCTGTGGAACCCGTCTATCCGTAAACATATCATTCTTCCTCCAGTTGCACACTCGATTGCACGTTACTACTCTGTTCCGTGCGAACAAATGAAAGTTGCCCTAGGATATGATTGCTTGAACGATGATTACAAGGTAGTCGCGCTTGGGTTCTATAGCTACAAGTACTCCTGGTTTGATGATGAAGGGATCATTGTTGCTGACAGTGACGAAGGTTTTAGCGATGGCGAAGATTGGGATTTGGGGGACACACAACATCTAGATGGAGTACTTCCCTTCAGTGTACCTGTCGTCGTTGGGGTTTACTCGTTGAACTCGGGCACTTGGAAGAAGATTGATGATCAAAAACGCCTTTTGCGATGTAATTATGGTAAGCAAATCTTTGTGAAGGGAGCCAATAATTGGATCGGGAACTATGATCGCTGGTCGGTCACTTGTGAGTTAAAAGAACGAATTATCTCTTTCGATGTCGTTACTGAGACCTTCAGCTATTTCATGGTACCTGAACATGGGCGCAAGAGTTGTCGCCGCACTGTGGTGGCAATCAGAGAATCCCTTGTGATACTGGACGATGATCATTCTGCAAAGAGCATTTACCTATGGGTGATGGAAGAATACGGGGTTTCTCAATCTTGGACCCGACGATATGCAGTAAGAAATATCGTCATCTGTGACTTACTGGGGATGAGTGTAGACGGCGAGTTAATGTTTACAGATTTGGGCAGCATAGTAAGATCTTACAATGTTAATACTGGGCAAGTCATTAGTTATGTTGCTGAATCGATCACTTCAGCTCCTAAGTGCCCTTACATGGAAAGCTTAGTACTCATTACCGCAAAAAGTCGACTGGGAAACGATGCTAGAGAGATGGCGACCGGCTATAATCAGCATAGTCGAGATAGATGGAGAAAAAAGATTGTGACCATGTGCTGAAAAATTATTTTTTTGTTGCAATTTCTATTGACTCATGTATGGTGACTATTAGTATGTTTTACTATCAAGTTCCGCTTTGCAGCTTTCCGAAAAAAAAAAAAAGAAGAAGAAGAAAAAAAGGAAGAAGAAGAAGAAAAAAGTTCAGCTTTGCAGTTTTATGCTCACAGTGCCTGTGATTATTGGTTATGACAGATTAATGATAGCTTGTTAGCGATGGTTGAATGCTGTAACGGTTCCAATGATTCACATTGCATCCACAATAATAACGGTGGAGATCGATCAAACACACACAGAACAAATCATCTTGTCACTGAGACAATTTATCTTCCTCTCCTCCTTGGCCGACCTTGATCTTGGGTTTCATCCTCTTCAACTAGTAGCAGCAAAATCCCCAAAATTCATCATCAGCACAAGGTACTTGCATCATCGACTCTCGGTTTCTCATCCTTATCTCAAATCTATGGTTTCATCCTCTCCGTTTTCCCCTTTTTTTGATTTCTAGGGTTCCATTTGCTCGAATTCAATTTCTAGGGTTTCATTCATCGAAGAGGAAGATGGAGACGAAGAGGAGGAGCAGCGATTTCCTGCACCGGGATCCACTGAGCCAAATCCTCATCAAGCTCCCCCCGTCAAATCCCTTCTCCGATTCAAGTGCGTCTGCAAACAATGGCGTTCCATGATTGAGAGCCCCGAATTCATCTCCGAGCACGCAACCACTTACCGCGACAACGTAACTGAGAAGTTCTTGTTGGATCACTCGTCGGAGCGCAAGTGTCTGGTTCACGAGAGGGAGACGCTGAGGAGAACTGGTGTGTATTTCTGGCACCCGTTCTAGTGGGATCTGATATCGGGGTTTCAGGTCGACGGAGTCATTCTTCTCGTGGATGAGAGCAGTAGAGGTCGTGTTGTGGAGTCCTTCTATTCGTAAACATATTATTTTTCCTAGTGGTGAAGACAGTGTTAATCGTTTTTGGAAGAGTGAGTTCTCGCAGATGATGTTCACCCTGGGGTATGATGGTTTGAGGCATGATTATAAGGTTTTCGTGATTATTTTCTATTGTGACAAGTATTACGTTGATGGTGGTGGTGGTGGTGGTGGTGTTCGTAATGATGATTTGGGTGATGGTGTCGATGAGGATTGGAGTGATGATGTTGTTGGTGATTGGGAAAAGAAAGGTCCTAAAGATCTACCTAGTGTGCTCCCTAGTACTGTGCCGGTTGTTGTTGGGGTTTACTCTCTGAACGAGAACAGTTGGAAGACCATTGCCCATTCGACCCGACTTATACGATTGGGTGGCTATTCTGAGAGGGTCTTTTTGAAGGGTGCTATCAATTTTATTGGAAATATAACTAAGAAGTCGGTGAAAGGCAAGTTGAAAGAACGCATCATTGCTTTCGATGTGAGGACTGAGGTTTACCGCTATTTTATGGTTCCCAAGGATGACACAGAGTTTTGTGCTACACGGAAATTGGGGGCACTTGGGGAATCCCTTGTGATACTGGATCACGTCAGATTCCTATCTGAATACTGTTGCTTGTGGGTGATGGAAAATACGGGAGTGTCGCATTCTTGGACCCGACAATACACAATTGGAGTAGAAGATGTTAACCCTTTTTTTGTTCTGAGGTTCAGCAAAATCGGCGAGATAGTTTTGCGCATAAGGATGGTGGAATAAGACCCTATAATGCTATTAATGGACAAACTATTGATTATGGTAAGGGGTCGGATTTTTGCCTAGTGACCATGGACGTTCACCAGGAAAGCTTAGCACTTAGCACTGCAGGGAAGCAACTATTAGTGGATGATAAATCAGGGAGAAAAGGAATTGTAAACTTAATATTCCTTACTGTTTTTTTTTTTTTTTACTGAAGTTGTTCTGCACTGCTGTAAAATTTTTATTTGGTAATGGGTACCTTTGATTAATGAAATGTTGCAAGTCTTCTCTAAATAGAATGGTTGTGTTTCCTTTTCTCCTCTCCCTTTTTTTCCAGTTCTGATTGTGAATGTGATATAAGCGCTTGTATTTCATTCCAGATGTTTGTTTGTGTTTCTTCTTATCTGGTTCTTTTCATTTTGGTTATTAACTCTCCCAGCCGTGCAGTTTCCTTTCAGAATTATTCGTTACTTGCTGCTAACAGGTGATAAAAGTCATATTCCAATTTCTCTCGCAAGCTCTTAGATCCGCTCTTGATTGAGCAGATCGGAAATGACTATTTTGAGGTTAGCGAGGCATAAGAACAGTGGCGCTTCTAGCCATATGTGGGAATTGGGTTTGTCTGTGACATCAGCTAAGTACTTTCATCACTTCAACTCCTTCTAGGCTTAAAAGATCTGTTGCAGCATAGTAAAGAGTGTTCTTTTGCTAAAATTTCTGTTTGGCCTACTTTTGCAGCATGCGCAAAATACCGTTGTTGCAATATAGTAGTAAAGAAGTTCTTTTGCTTTTTATTGCTTAACCTGTGTTTTTTCAGCCTCCTTTTGCACAACAGGAGTTGTTTATTCGCCCTACGATGATTCTTCTGATTTTTGTTCTTGAACAGGCAATCTGCTCCTGTTCATTGTTTTCTCTGCTCTCCATTATCTGTTTTTTTTCTCTCCGATAACTCTGTTTTGAACTCTTCAAACTTCCGGTTGCTATATTTGCAATATTTTCCTATTGCACTTTGTACACACTGTGCAGTGCTCCCCTAACATCTAACATCTTTTTCTGTCATTTGACCTGCGCTTGGTTGTAATATCTTCCTTTTTTTTTTTTTTGTTGCATTCTGGTGTTTCTAACATCCTAATCACAGTCAGGTTGATGTGGTGTTTTCTTCAGGTGTACAGAGTACTCACTCCTGAAAAAGTACAGAACTTGCTACGATGAGTATTATCGAGGAAAATGAGTTCTTTAGCGAAGACGAAAATCAAGAGTGGTACTTAATGTATTATCATGCAAGTCAATGCGCTTTTTTTTCGTCGACGAGGACTTCCTCTTTTATGCAGGTCTATATCTAAATCAGCTCTTGTATTGTCCTGGTGCAAGTTTTCTGCTAATATAAATGAGCAAGCTGAATTTTTTTTTTCTTTTCTCGGGTTTATCTCTTTGGATCCGTGGCTCCATGACCTGAAATGACTTTCTGATATTTGTTGCTTCAGATGCCTGACATTGCTTCTGGTCAGTCTTCACATTATTTGGGCCGTTCAAGCAACAGAGTTTTACAGAGTTTTGTGTGAAATCGGTTAAATATACATTTTTGGCAGGTACTAATCTCTAACTCATAGCTATATTAATTACATTCTGCCATTGATATGAGTCATTGATAAGTTTAGGGAGTAGAAATATTTGTTTTAAAAAAGGTACCTATGTGGAAAAAAATTACATGGGTATTTATTTGGAAATAATTTTTCTTAGTGGTATCTCGAGGTAATTTATCCGTTGTAAAAGAGGATTTTAAGGATTAATTTGATCTATTTTTCCAAAGGGAAAAAAAAAGAAAGATTAATTTGGTCTTGCTTATTTCTATCTTGTATAAATGAAACCTGAGCATCTGTTTGTGATTTTGTTATTCTTATAATGTGTGCTTATTTAGTTCAGTTATCTAATCTTAGTTCATTTTTATTATCGTAGTTCAGTTTTATAAACCTATTCTTTTAAATATCAAGACATATGTCTCGATGTGGAAGATATCTATCATATCAGTTAAGAGACAAATTAATCGAACTAATCTGCAAACATTTTTTTTTTTACATCAATCAGCAAACATTAATTGGGCAGAAACATGGGAAAAAATTATCAAGAAATATTTAATCAATAAATACATAGGCTAAAGTTCAGATCTTTAGACATCCACACGACAACAGAGCCAGAAAGATGAAGAGGAGCACCAGCGATTTCCTGCACGGTGATCTATTGAGCCAAATTCTCTTTGAACTGCCAGTTAAGTCTCAGCTCCGGTCCAAGTGCGTCTGCTGACGCTCACTGATTGAAAGTCCTGAATTCATTTCCCAGCATGTAACAACTTACCATGACAACTTCGAAGTTCTTATTGGACTATTCATCAGGTAGCAAGTGTCAGCTACGCCAAAGGTGAACTCTTGAAAGAACTGTTGTTGAATTCTGGTGCCCTATAGAAGTAGTAGGCTATGAAGATCATCTCGACAGAGTTCATCTCCTTGTGGATTATGACACCAAGCAATTGGTTTTGTGGAATCCATCCATCCGAAAACATATCAACCTCCCTAGTGCTGAAAAAGCGATCGATCGTTTTAATTCCTGTAAAACGTGGGCTCCTTACAGAAGACATTCGCTCTAGGATATGATAGTTTGAGGTATGATTATAAGGTGGTCGTGCTTGTTTACTATTGCCACAAGTACTACATGGATGGTGGTGGTGGTGGTGTTCATCACAATGATCAGGGTGATGGCGTCAATGAAGATTGGAGTGATGGCATTGTTGTTGACTCGGACCAAGGAGATCATCGGACCCTAATGCTCCCTAATACCGTACCAGTCGTTGTTGGGGTTTACTTGTTGAACTCGAACAGTTGGAATACACTTGCCCATCCAACCCGGCTAATACGTTGCCATTCTAAGGCGATCTTTGTGAAGGGTGCTATCAATTGGATTGGGAATTACGGTAGATGGTCGTTGAAAGGAAAGTTGAAAGAACGCATCATCTCGTTCAATGAGAAACTCTTGAAGAGAAGTTTCTTGTATTGCAGGTCGAGTTTCTTTCCACTGATCACTGATGTATTACATCATAGGATAAATATGTATACAGGACACTGTAGCATGTTTAGCTTTGCTTGGTGTGATGCTTATTGATGGGAATTAAAATCAAATGTCTATTGCCAACTCCGAAATGATGTTGAGACACACTTGGCAGTCACAGCGTGGCATGTATCTTATGCCTTGTAGAAACAGTGATGCTGAAATCATATTCCTGATGTTAGCTGAATGAGCTTGTCCTCCTGGTAGAGCTCTTTACTTGATGCTTGATGCTTGATGCTAGAGAACAGCTGGAAGTTGCATAGTGCTTAGTCCTGTTGCTTTTGGCATTCCAAAATGACATTCTATGCCGTGGCCCTATTCTTGTTTAACTGGATCATTCTCCTTCTGAGTCTCAAAATTCGCCCTTCGACTGCTGACTTTTTTTTTTTTTGGCTAGCCAGTTGCCTTCCTTCCAACATTGCCTTTTATTCTGTTTCATATCGATCATGAATGCTCTGTTTTTTGTTTTTTTTAAGGAAAAGAAAATTCTTCAGTAGGGTATGGAAGAATTAAAAATAAGGGATTTTTAGGTGGATCGAAGTCTTTATTGTGTATAACGAAGGGAAAATGTTGCCAGCATAACGGGACAAATCGGAAAAGCATAGGGAATAAACTTAGGTGTGACAACAAGCACAATAGAGAATAAACTTACTTGAAGGCGGCTTTCAATCTCTTCCAGTGAGCCAAATCTTTGTAGGATCCAAGCCTGCTCATCGCCATTGTCACTATCAGGGCCGGTTTGTGTATCCGCTAGCCATTCAGCTTGCTGAAGCTCTCTAAGGGTCTGTCTTTCTTTCCACATATTTCTATCAGTTCCAAGATGTAACTGGAATTTCATTTCCTGAATCTGCTTCGTTCTCTCCCATTTCCTGTCTAGTGAGCTCAATGTTTTCGAATACTGTTGGAGAAGTGCCCTTTCATAGGTCACATGAGTGCTTTTTTCTGCAAAGATGCTGTCACTTTATCTTCCACCTCAATCTTTCTTGATCCAATTTGTGGAACTCTATTTCATGTGCTATCTCTTCGCGAACATCATTCAATTCGATTAAATAGAGCATTTTCTTCTTGATCTGTAGCTTGGCCTCTTCAATCTTTGCTTTCTGTTCGAGGTCCACAATGGGGGTAGTGCTCGACGGGGTTGACCTGATTAGCGGCGGTTAGCTGGGTATGCTTCTCTGCTCCTACCTCATCCCCTCCATAGGCAGCCATTTTTAGGAAATAAATGGGAATTGTAATCCAGTCAGGGAACGTTGGATTGAGTGCTCTCATTGGAAACATCAAGGTAAATCGTCTTATCCGACAATAAAATCTTCTTATTTGGAAGCTGATGTGTATTCTCGTATTGCTGATAGGGTTCTTATCTACTGTGATATGTTATAGCATTAAAAAATTGGGTAAGCATTATGCATTATTAGTATATTCAAGAAGCAGCAAGTTTCTATCTTCGATTTGCTTAGCTTAGGTTTTGTACAGTGCTGACATATGGAAATTAAGATCAAAAGTTCATTGTCAACTCTTAGATGATGTTGAAACACTTTAGGAAGACACTATGTGACATGTTTCTTGTTTATTGTAGCAACGGCGATGATAAAATCATGCTACTGATGTAGTAAGCTGAATACGGCTGAGCTTGTCCTCATGGCAGATGCGCTGCTTATTTGATGCTAGAGTACTAGAAGTAGCATAGTGCCTGGTCCTGTTGCTTTAGGCATTCCAAAATGACTCTGCGTTCTGCGGCTATGCATTCATTCACCTCAATCATGCTCCTTCTCAGTCCCAGAATACGCCCATCGATAGCTGACTTCTCTTTCAAGAGCGAATAATTTTTCTCCCTGCTTGCTCTCGCCTGTTTTATTTCCATCTCAAGTTCCTGATGGAAGGAAAAGAAAACCCATCAGTAGTATGAGAGAACGTAAATATGGGATATTTAGGAGGACCTAACTGTATTGTGTCACGATTGGGAAATTCAACATAGCACGTTGGTTAGATATCAACACGAGAGTAACGTAGTGTTGAGTTTTAACTTGATGAAACTTTGCTTTTCATGATATTCATATAAACCTTGGGAACTCTCGATTGCCATCCAGTGTGTATAAATTACATAGTTGCACAGTTCATGATCAAGGTCAGTGTGCATTTCGGAGCTACGACAAATAGCTCAAGAGAGCACCAAGGTTTGGATCATGTCACAACAAACCGGCTACACTCTATGTATCAGAACTTATTAATGTAGGCGACTACTCTTGGTTTGAACCCACAACTACGATAAGAGTTGTATTGTCGAACCAGCTTATAGTGAAACAAACATAATCAAGGTAGCACTTACTTGGATGCGCTTTTCGATGTTTTCCAATGAGCCAAACTTTTGTAGTGTTATATCCAGCCAAGGGTCATTTTCTCTATCAATGCCGGGTGTTGGGCCGGTTCCCTGTTCAGCTTGTTGAAGCTCTCTAAGAATCTGCCTTTCTTTGCGCAAATTTCCACCAGTGCCATGATGTAACTGGAATTTCAATTCCTGAATCTTCTTCGCCCTCTCCCATTTCCATTTCCATCCTAGAGAGCGCAGCTCCCTCAAACACCGTTGGAGTTTTTCTTTCTCATCCCTTAGATAACTGATTGATCCGTAAAAGTCGTATCTCCGAATCTTCCACCTCAGTGCTTCTTGAGCCATTCTTTCGAACTCTATGCCCTGTGCTATCTCTGCTCTTGCAAAATTCATCCTCCTGATCTTTCCCGTAGCCTCTTGAATGTTCGCTTTCAGTTGGAACTCGATGAGTGGTATTTAGCTGACTATGCTCGCCGCCAGCTCCTACCTCTTCCACTCCATGGGTACTCATTGTCAGGAAGGGAAATCTCTGTGAAGTTGTTGTGACTGTTGTTAAAATAGGATATTTGTTGTGACAATTATATACTGCATACCACTTGGAATCTTGAGAGATTTGATTCTTTGGTCATATCCTTGCAGTCCACGGCAAGGAAATGTCAACCCCTTTGGGGTCACGAAAGTCATCCTTGCAATGCTTGCTAATGCTTCTGTGAGCAGATTTCTATAAGCTAGATATTTGAGATTAAAATAGTAGTTTCTTTTTGGTACTATAATGCTGCCATGAAGCTGGTTTTTTTTTTTTTTTTTTTTTTTTTTTTTTTGGAGTTCCTTGTTATGAAAATTGTGATCAACATTTGACTGTTTCAGGGAGCATATTTCTGTACTCAAGTCTTGATGCAGGTTGCCAATTGTTATCTGAGCTATGGACATGAAGTCGTAATTGATTGTGATTCCATGTGACCTTGAGAAATATGGCGCCATATTCCCAAATTGTCAAATAGTAAATACATGGGAGGTTATACTGTAAATAAATTATGTAATTACAGATGAACTTTGTTGTTGGAATTTGTCTATACTAATGATTCATTTGTGCCCTTTTTTACTTCAAGAGCTTTGTTAGGGTTGCCACAGGAACGGAGCGTCAGCATTGGAGTCACTGCAGTAGAGGCAAGGATGCTGCCTGAACCCAAGATCTTGCAATTGTCGTCTTGCCCTCATAACAACTTCTTTGTTACTGATCACGCCGGAATCTTCCCTCAACACGGCCTGAACAGCATTGCTAAACGCTCCAAACGCCATGCCCTCGCCGCTCTCATCACCATTCACATCGGCAGAGGTTTCATTCGTCTGGCATCCGCTGAGTAGGATACCAGCGTCGGCTGAGGAGGGGCTAAATGAGTCAATCTCGTTGTTGGTGAGACAGAAGCGGAGGCTGGCATCATCCTTGAAGTGGTGTTTCAGGTGAGCGCCAATGTGGACAGCGTCTATGCTGGTCAGGCGTTTGAGCTTTTCCAGGATGAGGTCTGATGAGATCATCTTGGAGCGGGATGAGTGGTGGTGTAGATCAGACCTAGACGTTGTGGCGGAGGGTCCGATTTGCTCCTTTTCTTTGTCGATGAGGCCGCCACTATGACATGAGTCGGAGAGGACTGTGAAGCTTGATTTTGCTGGCAGCCTGTTCACCAATAGGCGGAAATCCAAGTCTGCATTGTGAAATAAGAAATGCAAACATTACTACTCAAAAGTTTAACCTGCTTTTGTTATATCTGTACAGAAAGATCTGATTAGAAGGCTTTCTCTTGGTTTGTTCAACTACTAACCTGTGATGAGATTAAAGTCACAAGGCACAATGGCTTCGTCCTTCCTCGAAGGTTCATCTTCCTTTAGCGATGGTATTAATGTCCCATGTCCGCTATAGTGGAAGTATAGAACATCCCCTTCCTCAGCTTGGTCCGCCATCTGGTCTAGGGCCTTTTTGATGTTAGCACCAGTAGGCATGACCTTAGACTCTGGCTCGTCGGTCAAGAGCTCAACGTCATCTGGGGAGAATCCAAACCGCTCTATCAACGTGTCTCGCATGGCTAGCACATCGTTGATGCATCCTTGCAGCTCGTACTCCGTGTCCTGGTAATTGCACCCTACAAGAACAGCTATCCGCTTACCATTGAATCCCTCCATTTTTATTTTTATTTTTATTTTTCGAACAGGAACTATGTTATTTTGATATCAACTGCAAATCTGTATTAGTTTCGGATTGATATGAGCTATGATTATGTTTTCTTTTATAGGGACGTGATTATAATTCTAAGATTTGAGTTATACTTGTGTGCGTGCAAGGCAACCAAATTTGTTGGGAAGTGCCACACTCTTATGTTTTTTATGTTGTAAAGTTCTGGAATCAGCTTATGCTACATATGTAGCTTGGTTTGCATCTCTTGCAGTGCAATGATTCGGAAGTTGTGCAAGAAAAGTTCATTGACTTCTAACATGTGATTCCTCTTTTCCATCGAATGCAGACATGCACACGATTAACACGTACACTGGATGTTCTAGAATTGTAAATGCAAACTAGTCATTTTCATGCCGCGGAGATTCAAAAAAAGAGCTCTTTCAGCTGATAGAATCAAACCCATGGAACTCTGAAGAATCTCAGAAAAGACTTTACTGCGTAGGAACTGAGGACGAGGAGATCGACAACAGCAGCACTCTTTTCGAATCGAGGTCATATTTCACTATCACTGTACAAGGACATCCTTTCATGAGGCTGACCAAGCAAGAGGGTGCTTGTCGTTTAAGACAAAGCCAACAAAATCAGCAAGCAAATTCAAGTACGCTGTTGATAACATTGCTTGCTTGACTACCAGCTTACAACCTCTACATTTTAATCACATAAAAATACAGCACAGGGTTCTCACTAATTCAAGAACAAGCATTTGCTTGCAAGTTACTCAGATTCATGTTCATAAGAAATGAAGTCTGAGACTCTGCGCTACTAAATTCCTACAAATGGTAACGTTATCCATCAACTTGGACCAAATCTACCTTTACACGGGATATTGCCAACCCCAAAAGCCAGGGAACTACGGTTGAGAATAGATGCTGATAATCCGAGCCACGATTTCTCTTTTGAAGAATGCATACACCAAAGCAGAACAACCTCTAGCTCTTCCACAAGCACGCACCATACATATCATGACTCCATGTACTCCACAGCTTCATGCGACCATGAACGGATTTGTGTTTTGGCCGAAGGAAAAAGATAACTTGCCGCAAACAAACCCAGAATATACAGATGGAGTCCTGCATCCCGTGTTGGCTTCCACCTAACATGGAGTCTCCTGAGTAATCAGCCACTTTCTTCCAAGTAGAACTCTTTAAGCATCAAATATTAATCTTCACTCTGCTTTCATAGCCACAGAAAATTTCATCCTTGCATCCACAAATATGCAACTTACACCTGATTTCTTCGTTAAAGGAAAGGCACAAAATTCCACAAAAGGAAACAATGCAACATTTGATAACAACTGGGAGTGACCGCAACTTTCAATATTTCCTTTGCTCAGTTCGACAGAACCTCGAAATAATTTTCGCAACGCAAACCCAAATAACAACACCAGAACCAAGCTCATAAGCAGAACTTACCAGGCAGCCTATTTTCGTGAACTCGACTCTTCACCATATCATGTCTTCCGCAGATCTTTGCCACTATTTGCCATTGTGGAGGTCCTTTCTCCCCATGATAGAACCACTAGAAAATATAACAGGTATAACTAAAGGCACCAAATCAAGACCGAAACCACACCCTACTGCCCCTTGGCCTCCATTCTCGTTCACTAACTACCTTAGATTGGATATGTTAGCATAAATTGCACAACAAGAGCCGAGCACGATGACTGCATAAAAGAATTTCTACCAACTACCACATCCTGAGTGTACTTTAGTTTAGTCTGATTCATGATGGTTGTCTAGAGAAATCCTCATAAATGCTAACACACAGAACTTGGACTAAACTACAAATCCATATTGAAAATGCCTTCTTAAACAGTCGAACTATGTTTCGTTGTAATTTCATCCCACCAAGGACAGATTTCTCACATCTAAGACATATCCAGATGAAAAAATGACAGAATCCAAACCTTGCCTCCATCCATTCAGCTTCACTTCCACCATCATCAAAGCATTCAGAGCAAGGGCTCTCGGTCATAAAAGTGTAAAGAATAGCAAATTTCACAAGCCCAAGAGAGAGTTGATACCAAGAAGCTCCTACTTTAGTCCAAAACCGTGTTACTGAAAAAATGTAGTCCATACCTCATCATGCTGTTCTAAGTTTATGGAATTGGGTCAGAAAATCACAAGACGCACAACGCGTACAAAAGGTGCATGAAATCCCTAGGCAACAGTTTATCTTCTTCTCATTGTTATACAGAAGAGTTCCGATCAAAAAGACTAGGTAAAAGCTTCTGAAGTTGTGGCAAAAAGTGTTGAACGGTGCATGAAATCCCACTTCAGACAAAAATAGATTTGCTTAGTAAGTCATCTCTGTTAGATATGTGCAGTTCAAGATGAGATTATTTTCATAAAATATTATGATAGAAATCTGAGAAAACAGAAAAGTTATTTCAAAGCATTTTCTCCTCTCTTTCTAGATCTCCATCTCAATTGTTAGTTAGAGAAAGATGACTCTGCATCACAATATTACCTGCATCGACAAGATATAATCAGATTCATAACACGAAGTGCAAACGTTACCAGCATCACGACCTGATGAAAATGATGAAGTCACACGAAAAAAAAACTACATAGAAATGAAACATTAAATACAGAAAAATTAGAAGTAACCAACAAAAATCGTCTAGCGTCGAAATTGGTAAAACAAGCTTGAAGTAGAGCATCCAGAATATTTTGGAAGTACATAATCATCCCACAGTTGAAAGTCACGAATCATCCCACAGTTGAAAGTCACGGCTTTGAAGCAAATAGTACAATGTTTTAAAGGTTATCAAGAACAAAGTAGCTGGATAAAACAGGTTGAAAACAACCACCATATAGTAGTTTAAACACCCGCAGTCTTTCAAGTAAACAGTGAAATTGGCATAGCTGCGGAAACTTCAGAAGGATCACCAGGCCATTTAAAAGACGGATGCACCTACTAGAATCTGCAAAATGAATAAAAAAACAAACATTTTTCAAATCAAGCCAGTGCAAAACATACACAAATGTAAAGTAAAACCAACCCAGATTTTTATGTTCTTCACAATAGTGACCAAAGATTGGAAACTTATTTGGGTAAGCAGCTCAAGACAGCTTCAAATAGACACATAATGAGGCCAATACAAAACCCAAAACATCATCACGGAAAACAAAAGCACCTCCTAAACTTTGACAAAGAAATAATACTGGCCCAAGCAGTAGGCGTTGCGATTAGAGGCAAAATTACTAGCATAACACTGTCCCATCACGGCATACTTTCAAAGTATTTCCAGATCAATGATTTATGACATTATACTCTAACTATTCAGACCAGAGACGCAGTAAACATGATAGTTACATACAAACACTGCATAGGAGCCGAAGACAATCATGAAGAAAAGGCAAGCTCACGAAGTACCTCTATGGTGCTCAGTGGCTGGAGTAAGGGCCCGAGGAGCCACCCAAATGTCCAGATCCCTGCCCTGATCTGCCCGTCGATCCCTGTCCTAATTGCTGATTTTGATAAGCGGCCTGCAAACCAGGCGGGACACCATAACCCCCCAAAACCCCACTAGTCCCGACACCCTGATTCCCATACACACCCGGAATCACAGGATTAACACCCGACCCAATACCCATCAAGTTACCCAACCTGAACCCCGCACCCTGAGAAGCCAACAATGCCGTCAAGGCTTGACCAAGCACCGGATTCAGAGCTGCCTGTGCAGCCAGCGCCGGATTTCCCATAAAATGCCCGCCTCCATTCACCGCATTCCCACCACCAATCCCAACATTATCATTCCTCCCCCCAAACTGCCCGTTCCTCTGCTGAAACTGCTGTTTCCCCATCTTCGGCCCATCGATCGCCTGCTGGCAATGCAACATATGCCCGTCAAAATTCTTATGCGCCTCCTCCAACGCCCTCTTTGCCCCCTCGACCGTCTTATACACGAACAAGCAAAACCCCTTGAACTTCCCCGTGGCCTTATCAATCCCCAACGGCCCTTCCTCGATCTCCCCATACTTCGCAAAGTACCCCGTCAGCTTCCCAGGATCAATCTCCGCCGACACATTGCTCACATAAATCTTCCTCGCCGTATGCTCCGAACCAACAACACTTCCTCCCCCAGCCTGCCCTCCAGGCACGGGCCCCACGGCGGCCAACTGACAAGCAGTCATCCGATTCCCGATCCTCTTCTGGGGCTCCCTCAACGCCCTCCTCGCCCCGCTCCTTGACCTAAACATAACAAACCCGTACCCCTTCGATTTCCCCGTGGCCTTATCTACAACCGCCTTGCAATCCTCGATCTCGCCGTACTTTCCAAACACGTCTCTCAGTGTCTCCGTCGTCGCGTCCCATCCGAGCCCGTGGATGAAGATCTTGCGGTGAACCGGATCCTCGTCGGCTAGGGTTCGGATATTGGAAGCGATGTTGGGGTGCGATTCAGCGGCGGAGACTAGGATAGACATCAGCTGGTCCTTGCTGAATGGCTCTAGAAGTTTATTGATCGGCTCCTCGTCGGAGTTTTCGTCATCGTTTTTGTCGTCTTCTTGTTCTTCTTCGTCGTACTCGACTCGTTCTTGTTCTTCTTCTTCTTCGGGTTCGGGTTGGGGAATCGGGTCGGGTTGTGGTTTTTTGAGGGTGAGTTTTCGCTTTTTGGTGGACATCATCGGCGACATCGGAGCACGAGAGGGTGATGGTGATGGAGGATTAGGGTTTCGAGGAGATTTGGGGGTGATGGTGGTGATGACGATGGGTGGTGATGTTGGGGGTTTGGGCCCGGGGGTGTGGGATAAATGGGCCAGGCCCGAAGATGGACTCAGAAACATGCACAGTACGTAAGATCCATGTTTGTTTTGACAATTGCGTAATGGGAATAGTGGGTTTTTGTTGATGTTGTTGTTTGGTCTTGTCTACGCATTCATACTGTCCAGGATATCCATTATAAATATGTTTTTTTCGTTTTTAATTAATTATAATAAATTAATGTGCATAAAATTTTACGTATATATTGAGATTCTACTTAAAAATATTTTTTCGTTGAGGGTTTAAAGAAAAAAAATTAATAGTGAAATAAGTTAATGTGATATAAAATAAAAGATATGGTGATTTAGTATTTTTAAAGAAAAAAATTCTAAATAAGAAAATGTTATAAATTTATGAAACATTCAAAAAAATATTATATTTTTAATGGAACGAAAATAGTATAATATTTTTTCCATCTCAGGTAAATTAGAAAGAGTTTATTTAACACGGTTATTAATATATATGTTGATTTTGGAGGCTTCAAAAAAATTATAAGTGGATGAAAATAGAAAAATTAACGATGATGAGTATGATATAATATAAAGGAGTAATATTTTGGGTTTATGACATTTCAAACTTATCATTTTTATATCGTAATTCATCTTATCTCTAGGATAAAGGGAATATTAGAGTATGAATTTATTTGATTGGTTAATTGGATTCATATGATTTAAATAATTGTAATTAACTAGTTATAAGGATTTATTATTTGATACGTGTTGACAACACTGCAACTTCTCATTCCCATCCTGAGATCACCGTATGTAAATGAATTTGTCCTAAAGAGACAATGAATTATGAACAACAAATGCATTATTTCAATCCATATCAAGTGTCAAACAAGTTCATAACAATAATATATGATGGGTATGGATCGAACGTGTGATTTCATATCACAATCTATTTTGTTATCGTATCGATTGATTAATTCTATAAAAAGTTTGAATTGATAGTAAAAAAACTCACTATATGATATTCAAAATTAAATAATATTTTGGCTTAGTTATAAGAACCTCATCAATTATGAAACCAAGTGTTCAGAAGGCATATTGAACGTGATTATATCGACATGATAATATAGAATTTTTTAAGGAAAAATAATATTTAAGTCCCCTAAATAATGGGGTATGACAAATGACCCTCTAAAAAATTCAAATTATTTTGACATGAAATCAAATTAAAAGAAGTTCATAAGAGAGTCGATTGCATATTCTCCGTTACCTTTAAAAAATAGAATTATTTTGAAATGTAACACCATTTAAAGGAGTCAATAAGAAGGTCATCTATATATTTTTAAAATTTAGAGGATCATATATTGCTATTAAATAATTCATGAGGATTTTATGCTATTTTCCCTTCTTTTTTTAAGAACCAATGTTGTAATTGAGTAAAACGATGAACTGATGACGAAGAGAACGACAAACCGACGACGACGACTAATTGATGACGACTAGTGAAAGACAAATTAACGATGAGGATGACGACGACGATACCAAACTAACGACGATGATGTCCGGATGACGAACCAACGACGATGAACTAAAGATAAGGACGACAATGAACTTATGACAACGACGATTTAATGATGATAATAACGACGATTAACTAACGATAACTACTATACGACAATCCAACGATGAGGACGACGACAACGATACCGAACTAACGATGATGACAAACCGATGATTACGAACTAAAGACAAAGGACAAGGACTACGACGAACTTATGACAACGATGATCTAATGATAACGACGACGACTAACTAATTACGACTACTAAACAACAAACTAACGACAAGGATACCGACGACGAAGTAACGATGATAAACTAATGACTACTACGTCATCTAGATAACAAACCGACGATGACTAACTAAAGACAATGACGACGACGAATCGATGACAAAACACAATATAAAGATTCAATTTTTTTTATTACAAAGCCCATGATTCATGTTGCTATTGATAGATGAATGCACTAAATTTATCATTAGATGATGAATTAGTCAATGAGATGGATCAATATATTGATGGATAGAAACAAACACAAAATTGATCATATATTAAATCATAAATCTATTATAATTGAAAACTTCAAATTTGATTGTATTTTCTTTAAGATAAAGATATAATCTATCAAAATAGGGAAATATAGATTTGATTTTTTTTTTAAAAAAAGAATAAGATGATACATCCGTGAAAAAAATAAAAATAGGTGGTACCTCCCCTATTCGTGGATAATATCGACTCAAACTAATGTCACATTGGGATGATCCTATCAAGGGTCGAAGTGGAAATACATGATGAGAGAACTGAAGTCTAAGTACTGGAGCAAATAGGGGCAAAAAGAGCATGAGCAATGAAACCATCATAATCAGCAGAATCGGAGCAATAACATCTCATCTCACCGCTTCTTCTTCTTCTTCAATGGCTTCGGAGAAGGAGGCCGCACTCGCCGCAGTTCCCTCCGATTCTCCCACCATGTAAGTCTCCCACCTTCGATTTGACCCTGTAGCAATTGGGATGACCCTGTTTCAATTGGGTTTGTCTAAGAATCGCAAGCCAGTACCTTTTTCGATTGTAATTGCAAGTTAGTACCTTTTTTTCGATTGACTCAGAGGGATGAATTCTCGGTGCGTGTTAACTTTCCGAAACCCTAGGAGATTTCGGTATGGCAAGTTGGAATGTGCAGTTTCGCTAGTTGACTGATAATTCATTTTTTACCATGTTTGATTGATAATGGGATCAAATAGTGTAGTGTAGTTCATTTGTTGGTAGATTGGAGGAGTGGAGTGCAGAGACATGTTTTTCCTTTGGGTTTAGAGGAGGCTGGTGTTGGGAGTATGGCGATTGATGATTCTGTGAACTATATATTTCAGCATGATGTATATTTCCAATTCATATCCGGCACTGCATGGTATATCCGTTTATTTTATAGCACATTGGCTCATGAAATCGGGCTAAAATTTCAGTGGATTTATGATCAATTTGAAGTTCTATTTACATCTTGTCTTTTGTTTTATTGTATTTTAACTTTTATGTGTTACGAAACATATGATATGGATGTATATGCATTGTAATTATGTCTTTCGTATATCCACACAACAAAGACCAAGTACAAGAGAAACTATAAAATCTTGCGATATGTTAAGATCCATAAATAAGCCATGTAGCATTAATTGGGGCTTTGAGAGAGTATATTATATATAATTTATATAATTTATAAATATATAAAAATGGTTTCCAGGACAAGATAAACGGAACAACATAGGCAAACTAACATCGCTTCAACCTAGCCCTATCGTCTCTCCTCTTTCTCCGCCGCAGGCTCACGCTGCGTTACCTTCCTGTATACACCGGCGATCACTTCCATCATCGACGGGAAACTCTCCGGCGAATTACCGCCGCGCTCAGTCCACGCTTTCATCTCGCCGATCTCTCTCCCCCTCCTTATTGACGAGGTTAATTTCTTTCACTATTGTTCATTCGATTTGATGAATGTACTGCCCCGGTAATTTAGTCGATAATCAATATCCAACTCATGTCTCCACCTAATAAACATGTAGGTAGCGTATTATGAGGTACATCAAGCCCATAAGTTTACAACCCTTCAATAGTTATGTAACTTCCACGGTTTATGAGGTC
>LIEC01004692.1:3255-41445 GCA_001925005.1 Drosera capensis | reverse complement strand
ACTCAGCACGATAATTCATGTGTGTATTGAATTAATAAGGAATAATAATTTTGTCATTGTGAGTATGTGAGATAAAAAAGGGTTGGAAAAAAAGAAACAGAAATGGTGTTAGGTGAGTTGATGTGATATAAAGTAGTGATAATTTGATAATTTTGTATGAAAATAATTGATAAATAAGGAAATATTATAATTTCTAGGACGGTTAAAAAAAAGTGCCGCAATTTGAATTGGGTGGAGGGAGGGTGTATATATTAATAGTTGTATTTCCCTTTTCTATTGATTAGCTTTGGTGGTTAATTGACATGTTAACTCATTAGTTTTATGCTTTGATCATTCTTTCTCTAGAAAAAGCTCTATCGCGCAAGCTTTGCCCGCTATGCAAAATATGGATCCCGATGTGATATTCCCTCTAGAGAGTTTCTTTAGCATGGACGAAGGTAATATATAACTTATTTATAATTCTCAATTCATGGACTTCATATACCATCAGGTTACTTAGCAATTACCCTTTTATTCTTCTACCAGTTCTTTTGCCCAGAAAGCTTCAGCGACGATTTCGAGCTGGATAGGAAAGATGATGATGATGAGTCTTTTGTACTCATAATCCATGAAGAATATATCCACTGTTCTGTTGAGGATATTACTTTGACAAAAAGGCATGCAAATCTCTTGCAAATTCTTGCATTTTGCCATAGTACTAGTCATGCTCATGTCTCGACACCTTTTTGTTTGGGAAATCGAAGTCCTTACTGGTTATTTGTGCCTTGCAGTGATCAAATTATTCGGCCAAATGAGAACTCGTCCGGCATAAGCCACGGGTAGGCACTTTTTCTTCCCAAATTTATGTAACTAAAATGTCTTAGTTAGCTCTCGTATGTACTTAAGTTTCGACATGTTTCAATTAAGAAGGAATCTCTCCTCATGGATAGTCCGAGACATCTCGGGATTGTATGTTCGAATGAATGTTCAACGGTGATGTAGTTTTAGTGAATGAAGGGCGATAAAGCTTCAAGTATTAGGAAATTGTGAACCACAAGACTGCTATTGAATCAAATCTCTTGGTTATTGTCCAAATGGTTCCATGAATAAGTTTTTGGATTCTCTTACACATGCTTGCCAGTGGCAGAAATTTCAAATCATGAATCCAAGTTGATGACAATATAACGGCTAGATATGAGATTTGAATCGTGATTTATGTTGAAATTTTTGGCCCACCTAGTCAGTGGTCAAACTGTCGGATAATATTTTCAGTGCTCTCACAGTCACCTGCAACAATCATTTGCCCCTCAATGAATTCACATGTTGAAATAAAAACAACTGTTGTGTAACTATACTGTAGTAACTTAAAAGTTCTCTTCATTTGATGTATTCCTATTATCCTATATGGTCATGGTTCTCAAAATGTTAAATATGGTCTATGAGAAGCAACTGATGTGAGAGATTATCAGTGACCAGGCAAGAATGATCATCGGTATCATTCGTCTTAATATGGATGTCTGATAAGTTTCCTATACAACTACTGTGATTCACCTCCATTTAACATAAGATAAAATACACAATTCAAACTATTTAAATATGATCTACTAATCTTTATCTTGAAACATGGTCAAAATTCGAAGTACCCCTCCCTAACATATGTTACTCTCATCATATAAATCTACAATATCATTTCAAATACTTTTGTCGAGATTATGTTCTGTATAGATCGAAATGAATATAGAGACATCTCATTCGTTATAAAACAACAAAAAGATTATAATAACAATTCATATAATTTTGTAGGTTGATTGACGTTTGACATGGTTCGATAAAAACATAATGATGTTCGTGATCATAACAACAAAAATGAATATATCTTTATAGATAATAATAAAAAGATAATAATAATAATAATTTAAATAATTTCGTTTATAGATTGACGTTTGATGCGATTTGTCAAAGAGACAATGTCCGCTGTCATACATGTGTTAAAGCAAACAGATTAATCAAAATCCATTGATAACCGTTGCAGAAACCCCACACAAACACACTCACTTTGAAACTTCCACGCGCCTCTTTTCCGACCCCCACCACACCGCTCACTCCTCTTTCTCTCTCTACCCAAAATTCACCTCTTTCTCTCTCTCTACCAAAAGCTCCATCAATTTCAGAGCCAACCCAATCAGCCATTGATGACCCATCTCTCAATCTCACCCAATCACCTCAATCCAACACTGACCCATTTCAATTCGACCCAAATCACCACTGCCCAGTTCCTCAAAACCCTAATCCCACCATGCCCACATCATCAAGATCCCATCTTGCTCTGTTCTTGATCATCATAATCTTGAACTTCACTGTTCAAATCTCTGATTCCAAAAACGTCAACTTCGACTTCTTTTCGCTTAATCTGAGGGACCTGAACTTGCTCGGCGACGCGTATATAAGGGACGGAGTCGTGTCGTTGACACGGGATCTTGCTGTGCCAACTTCGAGTTCCGGGACAGTGATCTACAATCGTCCGATCGAGTTCTTGGATCCCGAGGCGAACTGGACCGCTTCGTTTTCGACTAGGTTCTCGTTTACTGTCAAGAATTCGGAGCCGAGCAGCTCGTATGGTGACGGGCTGGCGTTCTTTTTATCACCAGATAACGAGACTTTGGGTAGTCCAGGCGGGTATTTGGGGCTCGTGAACTCGACACATTTGACCAAGAACAGGTTTGTTGCTGTGGAATTCGATACGAGACTTGATCCTCATTTCGATGATCCCAATGATAATCATGTTGGGTTGGATGTTGATAGTCTTGTTTCGATCAAGGCAGCGGATTTGAGCCAAGAGGGGATTGATCTCAAGAGTGGGAATACTATCAATGCTTGGATTGATTACAATAGTGAGGACAAGAAACTGAAAGTGTATGTTAGGGAGTCGAAATACAAGCCCGTGACGCCGGTTTTGAGCATCAATGTCGACTTATCGGAGCATCTCGAGAAGTTTATGTTTGTGGGATTCTCTGGTTCAACTGAAGGGAGCACTGAGCTTCATCTGATTCAGAGTTGGAGCTTCCAAACATCAGGGTTTATGCCCGTGAGGCCGAAACCTACGCCTCATAATGTGTCCGGTGGTAGCTCGGTGTTTGTACCGCCTAGTAAGCCACCACCGCCTGGTGGTTCGAAGCAAGGGAAGAAGTTTTGTTTGGCTGTTGGGATTGCTGGTCCAGCAATTTTCTGTGCTTTGTTGGTGGTTCTTGGTTGGGTTGCGAATGAGAGGATTAAGGTCATGAAGAAGCAGAAGAGCTTCAAGGCAGAAATCGTCGCAGGGCCGAGGAAGTTTAGCTACAAAGAGTTGAAGGTAGCTACTAGAGGGTTTCAGTCCAGCAGGATTATAGGACATGGCACTTTTGGCACCGTTTATAAGGCTTTCTTCAAGTCGACAGGTTTGTTCTCTTAGAGTATAAGTGTTTCTCTATGCATCGGCTTATCAGAAGTTTCACGTAAAAGTTATGCAAATCGAATTCAGAAAATGGATGAATGTTTGAGCCTTGATTGATCAATAAGATTCTCATATGAATGGGTTGACATCAACTGGATCTCAGTACTTAGATTATCGGCCTATATGTCTTCTTGTTTAGAGAACATAAACTACAAAACTTGACATGCATTATAAAACATTTATTTGGATCGCTGATCATGGAGCTCAATCCTAAATGCTGCAATTTACTGTATGAGAAACTTTACACTGCACATAATGTAACAATTAGAAGGCTACTCTACAGACTTGGTGGTAATGTGGTAGTCTGATCTGTTATTTCCAACTGAAGTATGCCGACATGCTTTGTTTACAGGAACGACATATGCTGTCAAGAGATCAAAGCATAGGCATGAAGGCAAAGCCGAATTTCTTTCTGAGTTGACGGTCATAGCTTGCTTGAGGCACCGAAACTTGGTCCAGCTCCAAGGTTGGTGTGTCGAGAAGGGGGAGCTCTTGCTAGTCTATGAGTTCATGCCCAACGGCAGCCTCGACAAACTGTTGTTCCCAGAACCCCACCAAGGCCAACCTCTCTGTTGGCGATATAGATACAACATTGCTGTTGGCTTAGCATCCGTCCTGTCATACATGCACCAAGAGTGTGAACAACAAGTAATTCATCGCGACATCAAGGCCAGCAACATACTTCTAGATGAAAACTACAATGCGAGGCTAGGAGATTTCGGCTTGGCGAAGATAAAGGACCATGACAGGAGTCCTGTCTCGACCTTGACAGCCGGTACCATGGGATACTTAGCCCCCGAGTATCTTCAGTATGGAAAAGCCACGGAGAAGACTGACGTCTTCAGCTATGGTGTCGTGGTCCTTGAAATGGCGTGTGGCCGGAGGCCTATTGAGAGGGAAACGGAGAACCGGAATATGGTGAATCTTGTGGATTGGGTTTGGGGACTTCACTCTGAAGGGAAGATACTAGAGGCTGCTGACAGGAGATTGAATGGAGAGTTCGATAAGGACGAGATGAAGAGGCTGTTGCTCATTGGCCTGAGCTGTGCGAATCCTGATTGCATGGGGAGGCCTAGTATGAGGAGAGTGCTTCAGATACTCAATAATGAGACCGAGCCTATGGCCGTCCCCAAAGCTAAGCCAATGCTTGTTTTCTCAGACAGTGTTCCGCTCAGCATTGAGGATATCTTCGGTGAAGACGAGGTGAAGGCTGTCGAGGACCTTTTCGAGGTTAGAGTTGACTCTCTTCGAAAAGAAACATGTTGATTTCATTGCATTTTGTTGTATTCTTTCGTTGTTTTTCCCACTGGAAATATGTAGAGTTGTAAAACACAAACATCACTCGGCTATACGACTTACCATAAGCTCAGTTCAAGAACTCCATCGAAGCATCTACTTCGAATGTGCTCCTTGATGCTTGTATGTTGCTGAAGTTTTCGATGAGGTTGATGCTTCTTGTTGTCTGTTGATCCTAACCACAGGCTTATCTGCACTCTATACAGAACAACAAAATAGTACAGATAGTCAGATACATAATTAGTACATAGCAGATTATGAAATGTAACTGAAACATATTACAACAGCTTAGCGGGGATGAGACGTTACTAGTTTCATGTCGACCGGGGCGGTATAGCATGCGAGTGCTGTTGAAGGAAGAGGAGAAAGCACACTCCGAACAGAAGCCAAGACTCTTCCTTGACTAGATGCTGGATTGTGCTCTCTCTCTCTTCTGTCAACAATGTTCTTCCTCGACATCCTGCTGATACCGCTCCATCATCGAAGCAAAATTCGACAGGTAGTGTTCTCAAAAGTTGGAACGAAAAATGATTGAAACAACTAGTTGAAATCATAGTGATGCCAAGTATGATAATCATCAAGTAGAGTTCTGTGCTTATCTAATAAGCGCGTGTCATCCAGCACATCAAATTTAAGACAAGTTGCATAATAGTGAGTTGATTATCAACAAATAACAGGACATATTCTATTCGGATGAGTGAATCCGAAAGCTTGAAATATGAAATGAAACATCGACAATGAGAGCGTAAAGAAAGTGGTGAAACTCGAGATATCAGGATCTGGCTTATATAGAGAAGCAAGGAACACCTGTACGTATTTTTATTTCCTGATGCAAACTTTGTATCAGTTGGAGTTTCTATGAAAGGTTGCTTACGCGGTCCAGTAAACGATTCCATGTTTGCCAAAATATGGCAGTTCTTACAAACTGAAATACGTTCCTATACTTTGGTGAAGAATTCCCTATCACGCATTGAATACGTCTACAAGATGAAGACACTGTTTGATCTTAATTAAGACATGAATATATGGCCAAACTCCTGTGATAAGTGAGTTGTTTTGCAGGAATCCGCAGGACTGGTTGAGAAAACAACATGTTCTTGGATCAATATGGTTACGTGCAATACGATGAGCTCACAAGAATCAATATGGACTTACACAGATTAATTATGATTAGCATCAAACTCATAGTCGTGGACCGATTTGAAGCTCCAGTAGATTAAGAATAAGTATAAGATACGTTGTTTAATACAGGATTGCGTACTTACAGTATTAAACTTCGTTTCTATGACATTCAAACTGCGAGGGAGGTTTATGCTGATGCTTTAGACCATATGAAGATGAGTCACCAAGTGATTTATCAGTAAATGGATTTGGACAGATACTTGCGTGTATTGGTAGCATTTGATTCAGATGCTTGAGCCTTTATCTTATAGATATGCTAAATGTGACAGTGAGTGATCGACACAAATTTAGAAGGTTTCTCAATCAGCAAGAACTGTCAAATATTCTCAAACAAAGAGTCTTTTTCTTGGACCACATAAGCAACCATTAAGGGGAAGTCTATTTCATAACATAAATGACCTCACCATTATAATTTTCCTACTCTTCCAAGATAAATGCTATCTCAAGAAGAGTTGTCACAAACACTATAGTCTATTTGGTATGCAGAACGCTACTTGTAGTATAAATTAAATTGACTGCTAGTTACATATAGTACTTTGGTATGTTGTCCCTACTACGTGGAATTAAGGAGCGATTTCAGTATCTGATAACAATGATCTCAAGTATTTTTCCGAGATTATCTTCGAAATGGTCACACAATCATCTTGTTCCATGTATATGACAGGGAACTTGGGTTGACATGTTCATCGTGTACATATCTTGGTAGTCACCTGATTGGTTCAAAGACTTAGCTATTATCTTAAGGTTATGGTCCAAATCTTGATTGGCGCGACTACTTTATAGGCTCAGTTGATATGTTTGTTACTCTCTCCGTTCCGAAATTATTTACAACAGTTTGAAAAACACATCTGTCGATGCGAAATTTAACTCGTGTCGCGGGATAATCAAATATCATTTTTTGAAAAATTATTGTGAAATACTAATAATAATATAAGTTTTGTACATCAACTTGATGACAGTGTCATAATTTTCTTGGATCATTAAGACGACAAGCGAAAATCTTCAAAATACGTGTTGGATAGTACAATCATTGAGAGTATTTCATTTAATATGAAACGGGGAGTATTTGCAAAGCAACTATATCCCTACACATGAGCTTTCGAGTCACTGTATTTTGCATATCAGATTAACATCTTAGGATTAACATAGTCCACTCTTTTTCATTTCCTGCATAATTTGCTATAAGAAAATATTCTGATTTTTATATTGATCCAAGAAAATATTCTGCTATAAGACAGATGCAACTACTCTTTGACTAATTAAAAGACACGTCTAAGGTGAAAACGTGGTAATCAGGTCCTCAACTGCCCATGTTTTCTGCTCTGTCTTCATTGACCATTCAACTAAAAATAACTAACTTAACTGCCAACACCTCCCACGCTTCCCCTTTTGTTTCTCTATAAATACTAAACTCGTCTTCACATCTTTGTCTATCACTTCATACATATAGAAAAATGGCTTCACATTCAGCATCCAAAGCATATAGCTTCACTGTTTTCTTTCTTGTTTTGATCTGCCTGTGCTCAAGTGTCGCTTTTGGCTATCGTTTCGAGGTTGGAGGTAGGCGAGGATGGGTGAAACCGAATGGTCTTGAGCGCGAGACTTACAATGAGTGGGCTGAGCAGATCAGATTTCATATTGGAGATTCCCTTTGTATGTTTGGCTCCCTTTAAATGTTCGTCCTAGTCGAGTAATTTTCTAAAGAAATGACTAATGTTATTGTTTTGGTATTGTGTTGAGTGACAGATTTCAAGTATCGTAAGGACTCAGTGCTTGAAGTGAACGGCGAGGACTACCAGACCTGCAACGTGACAAATCCCATTGTGATGTTCGATGATGGGAACACGGTGTTCAAGCTGAACCACTCCAAGTTTTTCTACTTCATAAGTGGTGAACAGGGGCACTGTGAGGCCGGTCAGAGGATCATTGTCCGCATCATGGTACAGACTGTATTTCATCCGATTGGTGTCACTCCGACTCCTGCGCCTTCTCCCGATGGTGGTGGTGGCCATGGTGCTTCTCCTGCTCCCAGTTCTGCTCATCTGTTGCTGCCTGTTGCTTCTTGGGTCGCGGTCTCTATTGTTGCTGTTGCTGTTGCTTTATATCAGTTCATGAATTAGGCTGTAGTTGTTTTGAAGTTCATTAGTTCTGGATTTGATTCCATTCATGTTGGACTTATCAACAAAAGTTTGAGTTAAATTTTATGAATGAACTGCGGTTTTATATATTTGGCTTCAGTTTTGTTTGCCTTCAACTATGAAAGGTTTCCATGATCTACCCTTAACAAGGATAGGATCGAGTGAATCGCGAGCTGAATCGAATTCAAGCTTAAACGAATCATCCCAGATTTGACTCATCCACAACCCTTTTCATAACTGATAAACTTCGATAAACGGGCAAAATTTCATTGATACGAAGCGAAATGTACATGGCATGCGCAAGAATATAATGATTATCTTCCATTTCAACCAGAAGTCGGATACAACAATTTCTCATCTACTTATCCAAAAAGGTGTACAATCATGTCACTAACTACTTGCTCTAAATTCTTGCTGAGTTTCCGAACAATACAACAATTCATCCAGTCCAGAGCAGGTTTTGTTCCGAGCAGGAGAAGTTGTTTCCGGGTTGATCTCCCAGCTTTCCTGCTTTCGATGATGCCCTCCAGGATAGAGCTTATGTCGGCCCTTTTTTCACCAGATTGTTCGGCATCCTTGCTCTCCACTTGCTTTTTCTGTTCAATCAATCTTGTCTTCCATTTGATGCCAACCGCTTCCGCCTGGTCGGCAAATAAAACTTTTGAGATAGAAGAACTACAAATTTCTTTGTAAACTTCATATCCAGCAGCACATGTGTTACCCCCTTCAAGCAATTTGGAGAAGGGATGCAAGACAGAAATCGCATCATCGCCCGTTTCTAATCGTTCCTTCAATTCCAGAAAATTGGATACATACTCTGTTTTGGTGAATTGAACAAAAACCGCTGAAGGGTCCAAGTGGTATACAGAAGTAACCGATCCAAAGCCGAAAACTTTGCATATGCATTCTTTTATCTGGTTTGCCTTGAGGTTTGACGGAAGACCCCAGATAAGAACAATGTTGTCATGCAAAATTTTGAAGAATTGCTTCTTGTGGGTGTTGAGGGTCAGAAATCCAGTGTGAGCAGCATCAGTCGTTAAATTGATGATGTCTCCACTGCTCCAGCTGAGATAAAGAAGGTTGGCATAACTCCGAAGCTTCTCATTTTCAGCGACTTCGGATGGAGGAGAGTGAGTTTGAAAATCGACATCTAGATGACTGCAAGCTTCAGCGAAGACACAGCCTGTCATAAAGGCATCGTAGCCGGCTTCGTGCTTATCTCCTGAGTTCCAGTTGGAGGATCTATGGAAATTGGCATAAGCAGTTAGATGAGTTTGATAACCTGAACGTGCAAAACATAACTGAATTAAGGTTTCAAGCAGCTAACCTCATATCATCCACCTGAACCTCCACTTTTACAAGAGTCTTGCCAGGTAAACTGGATGTTCCTCTAGTAGCTACATCTGGACATAAGAGACTAAATGCTGAGGACAGCGAAGTGCGAGTTTTTCCAACCAGTTTCTGAATCGCATTGGAATTCAAAAGGACCTTTGTGTCAATGATGTTTGGAAAGAGCTTATGAATCTCCAACACATATTCTTCTAGAGTTGAAGGAAGTTGGCCAATGAATTTACTGTAAATATGTGCTACATCTGCCATGAAATCGTATAAAGAGTCAGATGAGGAAAACCATGTGTTAAAAGATATTGTGATTTCAAAGATATAAAGTAGAAGTCATACCAAGGAAGCAATTGTGCTCGACAAGCAGCTTCTTTTCCGTAGAAAGAATGTCAATAACCTGTCGAAAGCCAACAGCTTCTTTTATCTTCCTTGTAGCTTCCGCCTGGAGGCCATCGTTAACCTCCCTCTGAAGAAAAATAAGAAAATGAGGGGTTCAATATTCGATAAAGTGCAAGTGCAACAATCATGGGCAGATGACATGTAAAGCCCAAATGTTGCAGCTCTTTTTTGGAAGTCTATCGACCAAAATTAAATACTCACTTCTGTAACTTGTAAAAGAGATAATAAATCCTATCAGGCATTGGAAGAAGAAACTAGGAGTACTATTTTGTTAAAGGCACTGTTCCTTACCAGAAGATCTTTCTTGTCTTTATCAGACTCAATATATACAATCAGCTTGATTATAATAGAATTTTCACCATAGGCTCGGATAAATACTAGATCTTTGAAATGCTGCTTCACCACCTGCATTTGCCATCCCAAATAACCAATTAAAAAACTGGCAAGCGATAAACATCATTGACCACATAAAAACCATTATGCCTAATGATGATCACTTCAAAAAAATAAGAAGCCAACTGATCAGATAAGTGTATTTTTAAGCTTCATTTTACAATAAAAATCTGATTAACTAAACCATTGATTTTGAGACTTGAAACTTGAAAGTAGAGAGCCAAAGCACCGAAGCTGAAGCATCTGAAGGTAAGTTGACGCTTGACACGAATTGAGAGATCTCAAGAACCAAGAAACATAAGATTCACAAGAATCAAATTATGACTTGTAAAAAACCAAGTATTCCATGACCCAGAAACTGACTGATTTAGTAGCATAAAATGCAATCAAAATGCCAACAATTCAGATATAAACTCATTTAAAATAAAAAAAAATTACAGAAACAACATTACCAACTGAATCAACCTCAATTTATGAGAAGTGAATTCCTTCAAAGACAAGGTGGGTCGCATTTTGAAGAAAATGGTTTCCAATTGATCCTTAGAGTGGGTTGAGCTCCCAGACAAGTGAGCATTTCCTTCTCACATAAACCCATCACGCCAGTCATTGAACCTGATTTTCATACGCTCAGTGAAGAGAATGTCTGGTATACTAAGCTCGGAAACATCATTAGCCTTCACAACATCCAATGCATCTTTTGACTCATTATCATAAGCCGATTTCAAGCGACAGAGAGCCTCCTCTTCTTGTGCTCTGGATAAATAAGACACTCCTTAGAATTTTTTTAAAGAACAAAATCACAAAGGAAGCGTCTTAAAAATAAGATGATCCTAACTTGACTACCAAATAATGGAGCACTTCATTGTACATCCATTAAAAAGCCAATGAGACTAAAAGCTTAGACTTTCTTTAAAAGACCAAGGGATATATTTGCATCATAAGTTCATAAAAAGAAACAAGCACCATTATGCATAGACCTCAAAAGTCCTGAATCATAAATATCACACTAATGCACCTTACACAAATCGTCAAACAAAATGAGGTTCACATTCAGTGTTCGTGACCTCTAACAACAGAATCTATATTACCATGTCCAGAAACCAAACTCTATCACAAGCTCAATTTCTAGGATGTTCAAAAATATTAATTTCTATCATAACTAAGACATACAAGAGTGGTAAAAAATTCAAGCTTTCAGTAGAATGTGCATGAAAATAACTTTTCATTACAAGATAGACAAGAATTATACCATCGAGAATGCAGGCATTGAAATCAAACCGATATCACCCCAAGAAATCAATCGGAGTCGTCTGACACAGAAACTCATACGCCGGTCCATCAACTCCATCTCCTTTCCTCGGAAACACATAGAAATTATGCCTACACACACAAACAAAAACCCCCAAAATTCACCCCAGAATAAAAAACAATCAATCACTCTTATCATATTTAAAACCCTAAACTCTATCATATTCAAATGCAAATCACTCTATTTAATCAAAATCCGTCTCCGTTTCGGTCTCGGTCTCGATGCCACGTTACTCACGGATAAGCAACGAAGCATCCACGGCCCTTATCCCATCGGAATGGACAAACACCGAACTGAACGACCGCGAACTTCTCCGCCGAATCCTTCACCTTCAGGTGCTGCACATCGTGTCGGTCGAATTCGAATGACTTGCGCCACGGCGCCGACGTGACGCCGGTAATTTCGAGGTCGACGGTGACGAAATCGGCGAATTTGATTTGGCGGAGGAGTGGTGAGAGGGTGGCGGCGAAGTTGGAGATGGTGACATTTTTCAGGGAAAAGGTTTGGGCAGTGCTTGCGGCGTCGGTGCGGTGGAGGCGAAGATGGAGAGGTGGTGGCGACGGCGGCGCGTGGGAGGATCAGTGCCCTAATTGGGCGGCGGCGGCGATTCGTCGTCGTCGGCGGCGGCGGGGCATTGTTCACTGTGATGACCGAGAATGCAACGAAGTGAGCAAGGTTAAAAATGGGTCAGTGGTACGGTTCATATTTTCTGTTTTAGTTTTAATTGATTAAATAAAAATATTTGAAATTAATTTATATTGTTTAAAATAGATAAAATATAAAAGAAAAAAAAAATTGAAAAAAAAAAATTTTTGGTTTGTGTTTATTGTATCATCTGAATGTTATATTCAATAGGTCCTTTACAAAAATATAGAATATTGAAATATTTTTTGTTTTTTATTGGTTTTATGTTTGTATTACTGATTTTGATTTTCATAATTTTAAACAACGATATTAAATAAGTAATTGAATTTTCATCAAATAAAAACCACATTATTAGTACTATAATTAATGTTACATAAAACTATGTTGAAATGCTCAATAACACAAATCAAAAATTATGTGACAAATTCCTCAGAAATTAGTATTTCTTTTATCTCACCGAAGTTACAACTTGTAAGAACTTGACTATGTATATTTTTTCGAGATAAATTTATCGAGATAAATGATATTTATTTTTGTAAATTTTTCGTATAATACTAACAATAATTTATATTGTGTGGAATATTTTTACATCATCTATGATAAAACAAAACTTTTTAAAATATATTAAATAATAATAAAATCAAATTGTTATAAACTTATGATTTTTATAAGAGATTATTTTACTTTCAATATATTTAATAATACTTGGAAATAATATATCGATTTGTTGAATACAGATTTAAATAAAGACATCACCGATCCGCGTCACAATTGAGACGACGACGCTCTTTTGGGACGTCACAATTTGAATACAAATTTTTATAACACGAAGATACAAATATTGCAATCTCACTGATGATGAGTTGACAGGGGGCTTGGCTGGTTTTATCCTGAATACACAGACAAATTGCCATGGGAGTAAAATTTTCATGTTTGGATCATTGCTACATTTTGGCCACAACAACAACCAATTTGCCTACACATTGGAGTTGCTCTTAGGTTCCTTTGTTGCCACTAAGCTGAATGATTCCTATCTGTACACGAACAAAGAATACAATGCCAATCAGCTGCATGACCTGTAAGTTCCATCGCAGGTTTCCGGCATCAATTCCGCATCTTCCATGTAAGTTCCATCACCTTGAACCGAGAATCACCGTCTTCACTCATAAAGGCCATCATCTCCGTGGTGACTCAGCCTTGCGTAAAGTGATAGACGAGCCATTTTTATATACTATGTAGGCTTCTGGACTGAAGAAAAAATGATTATTCTTCATATCATGAAGCTTGATTTGAGTTCTCTCGAGAGCTACGAAGTAGCAGGCATGCACAGCAAATGCACCATCCATCGAGTGTTCCACAGGACATGAACGATAGAAACCTTGCTCGGTCAGGACAGTTTGTGGAACGTATCTGTCAGCTGGATCGATGCAGAATTCCTGTCAGACACCGTGAAAAGAATCACGAGGACATCTTTGGGATACTATGTTTCTCTTTTATAAGGAAATCCCGAAGGATTTCCTTTTGGTCAACCAAATAGCCCGTAAATCCGGAGGACCTTTTAAATCAGCTTTCGCTGACGGGCTCACCACCACAAAATAGCTCCGCACTCAACATGTTATGTTGACGATACGAGAAGTACTGTATGCAAATCAACTGGACTAACCGGGTGACTGAGAAGAAATGCAGCAACCCGCTCTTCATTCTCCTTAGGGTCAATGGAGCAGGTACTGTACACAAGCACACCACCAGCCTTCACCAACCTGGAAGATACACGGCCCATAATTCAGAAAAGTTTAGCACTCAGTGTGCGGATCAGGAGTTTGAGTGAGGATCATAGACTGAATAGTCTAGTGTCCTGTCATGCGAAAAAACTATAAGACTCACTTGGAAGAAGCATCCAGTAGCTCGTCTTGCAATTTCTTAAGCTCTTCCATGTCCTCGAATTTTCTGTTCCAACGAAGGTCTGGTCTCTGCATAAAATTATCAAATAGTTCCATCAGGATACCGTATACTTCCTCACACGCACAACTTAAAAATTTCTTGTTTGGAAAAAAAAAAACAGAAGGAATAACTTGAAGTTACAGGAGACACAACGGTGGTGCGTACTTTGGAGAGAACACCGAACCCTGAGCATGGAGCATCAAGAAGAACTTTATCAAACTTCACTTTGCAACTCTCCTGACACAAATTGAACACTGACGTCGAAACAACATCCACTACAGAGAATGATGAAGCACGATCAAAGAAGAAAAGCAATAAATCATGTGGCCAAGGTATCTTACTGCAATTGTCCTAAGATCACTATGGACTGCTGTGACGACACTATTAACCTGCTGAAGGTAAGCAGTCTCTTGAAGGATTCTTAGCCAGTCTTTGTTTATGTCAATGGCATGTATCATACCTAAAGATATGCAATTTTTGAGGCATCACTGGTCAAAAGCACATCACATCTTCTTATATCTTCATGGCAACAGTGACTAGGCAATACATTGAAGACAACTGCTTTCGCTGATAACAGAAACAACCAGACCTGTGTGCAAAGTAATAGATAAATGATCAAATACAGTTTTCTTTAATACTCCTGAGATAACAAAAAAAAAATTGCATAAGCAACAAAAGATCCGTATATTTATTCCAAGATATCATCAAATTAGAAGAAACATCGGATAATCCATAAGGTAGATGCTAAATTGCTAATCCAGTTAATGAAGGATTTATGGAAAGTTAATGGGAATGTCGTCCAAAGTTCTAGAGTAGCAGATGCATGACCAAAAACAAGGTAACAAAAAAAAAAAAAAAAAAACACTTAAGTTACTGCACCACACCAACCTGCGCTCTCATCTTGAACTGAGCATAAACCATCTTTTAGTAACCCAGCTTGAATCACAGCCTGGAATTAAAGGAAAGACTACTAAGAGGGGAAACAAAACGAATTGGCGAAACTAGCAGAAAGGACAATATTGAAAATTAGTTGTAGCTTGGCTGAGGAAAGGAGCCTAATATCACAAGACACATGACGGGAGGTATAAGTCAAGCGACTTGCGGTACTACCTGCATTCCTGTCCTGATACGGACGAACTCATCCAAAGGCATTGAAGGTTCATGAGTGACCTGAAGACACACTGTAAGTTGCAAAGGTAACACTAGATTAATAGATATTTCAGTCATAGGATGTCAAAGCAAAACCCAAATCTACAATGGTCTATTACATTCAACATATTAAGCTGAGAGATGAGGTTGGCTCGAGTAAGTCCCTTCCCCATGTTTGCCCTGGCATCAAGATTTGTAATGAATAGCTATCAAGTACGCTGACCACCCTCTCAAGGAAAATGCAAAAGGCAAACTAACCTTAGGCTGAAACAAGGCTCAGTGTTATTCCATGTCATCAGTTGGATAGCTGCTTCCAGCTCAATATGCTGAACCCACCGTTTTACCATCCACTGTCAATTTTATATTAACGGTGAATCAGCGGCTATTTACAAATTGTAGCCAGAACTCGTTATGTATGCCTGGGGCATCTGGAGCTTACAACAGGATGAGAATGAAATGTAGCAAGTGCATGCCAAAATGTGCAGTCATCACCATCTGAGGAGGGTGATGGAAGAGAGTTATCTTCCTGCAAAACGATATCATCAAATTTACCACGTGATGCATGGTGTTGAATACTATGGAAAGAATAGAAAACATGCGAGCAAAACCTTGTTCTGTAAGAGAAAATAATTTCATAAGCATGGAAGATACTAGGAGATTTTGGCACAAAACCTTACGCATGGCTAGCTTTCTAAGAATGGCATTCACCATGTTACCAGCACCAGGACGTAGTGCAAGTTGTGCAAGGTTCACATTCTGCAATTGAATAACCATTTGGGGGCCAAAAGTTAGAGAAACATCAGCATGCCCTAAAACCCATTTGAAAAAGAACATAAGCCAATAATGTCATAAAAATTGATACTTATATTTTAATTCTATGGTAAATCGATTTTTTTAGTAAGCATCTTGTTTAGATGCACCGCGAGCATACTTGGAGGTTTGAGCACACACAGAACTTTAAATGATGAAAATAAACAGCACTCATGATTAAAGTTTGTTTCTTTTGTGAAGAGATTGAGGTCAGGCAAATCGGTCTCCAACTCTTGACTGCCTGGCAATGATTAATCTTCGACAAATAATTCTTGAAGTGGCTTGAATTGATGATTTTGAAACAACACACTGGGGTGGAGGGAGAAGAAAACCTATGTAACAGGATATTCATGTCGGGACATGAGATTGCTATAATACATTTCTCAGTCTTTTGGCTAAGAATAAGATGATTTGATTTCCCTTTGATCAACCGAGGTTTTGATCCCCTGAACTCTCCTCTCATTGAAGGAGTTGGCTGAGCCGCTTACCATGTGGGGTGGGGGTGACCCCCGGCTAAGAATAAGATGAAGTAGCAAGATAGATAGATAAAATGGAATTACGGACAAGTATCCAAACTCACCTCATGAACAGCGGCATAAGGAGGCATATCTGCCTTGACAATCTCACAGAAGCCAATCCTAAGGATCTGCAATCAGAAAAATCAATAACCAAATGGAATGACATACTTGCATAAAATTACAAATAACTTGAATTGGAATTTTGGAGCTCAAAATAACAACATATTTAGATCCTGAGCCACTCCTCTTATTGTTAATTGGTTTTGAGAGGGAAACCAGAGATTTAACAATAAAATCAGAGTGAGGGCTAGCAAAACCCTAAAAGGTGTTCACCTGTAATAGTAATGGTTCCATGTTGGCAAATGTTTTCTTGTCATTAAACAAAGAAACTATCAGACATATGGTTTATTTTGGTCTGATGAACACATTAACCGCACTGCAGCCACTGAAATGATAAGGGAATTAAATAAGGAGGTGCTTACATGAAAAACAAGACTCGCTTTTTCATTGCTTCATGAAGCTTGATGTAGTTTCAATAACTTACTTTTGAATTAAGCCTAGTTTTCCTTCGAAACTAACTCTACTAAAGTTTCGATCTTGCAATAGAAAGTCCTGCATCTTAGCATGCTCTTTCCATGATGTCTGATACCAAGTTGATAGTCAAAGAGTCAACTTCTCCAAAAAAATCAAGCATGCAACAAGAAGCCAACAGAACTTCTTTTTTTTTCTTTTTTTTTGGGTTATATATAGCGATATATATTACACAAAATGAACTCGCATACAACTTCTTGCATTTTAATCAAGATTTTCGTTTGAGCCTCAACATTTTGAAAACCCAGTTCTTGCTCAAACATATGATGCCAGATCCAATTCTAAGCCCCTAGATTAGCTTCTCCAAACCCAGTTGACATAACTCACCAAAGAATGAAGCATGAATCTCATCCCAAAACCTACATTGCCATATAAAAAATCGCCATAAATCCTAATCAAAACAACTATTTTACCCATTCACTTTCATGTCAACCACTGCTTGACGACGCCGACGACGACAACAACATCAAAAAGATCCACTAACCCACCCACAATCTCACAATATCGAAAAAACTAACCAGCTCGATGAGGTGAAACCTCGAGATTCAGCTCCCGCGTCTCTCGTCCCCTCCCAACCCCACCTACAAATCACAACCATAAATCCATTTATCCAATCCAAACAACATCAACAACAACAACCCACAACACAAATTCCTAATCTATATCAAAACACTTCATTTCAATCACAAAACAATTAACCCATATGTGATTTCTCATTTTCTCCTCACCTTACTGGTTCCTTGAAGTGGGAACTTGGGGTCTGGATTTGGATGGTTTCTGGTTAAGGGCACAGTGAATTACATGCGATGAAGGGAAGATTGTGAATGGGGAATGTGAGAGAGAGGATTTGGGTGCTGTGTGTTTGGGGGAGAGGGGTAGGAGATGTGGGATTGTGGAGAGTGCTGCTGTTGCTTCCATTGGAACGAAGGGAGATGATAGATATGAGCATGAGAACCTATAAGAAGTTCTCGAGATATATGTTGGCCAAATTTGTCAGGACTTGAAGAGGTTTCACCGAGTGGACGGAGTGAAACACCTTGAAATGGTTTTAAAAAAATCGGTTATTTTTGTTTAGAATATACGAAAAATTAGATATATAATGTTTTTTAGTAGTTTTGAAATGATTTTTTTTAAGTATCTAACAGAACTCTAAATTTCATTGTTCATCTCATGAATATAAAGATTCATTAAGCAAAAATATGAAAAATTAGATATATAATGTTTTCTAGTAGTTCTGAAATGGTTTTTTTTAAGTATCTAACAAAACTCTAAATTTTATTGTTCATCTCATGAATATAAAGATTTATTAAACAAAAATACGAAAAATTAGATATATAATATTTTCTACTAGTTCTGAAATAGTTTTTTTTAAGTATCTAATAGAACTCTAAATTTCATTGTTCATCTCATGAATATAAAGGTTCATTACATCATCTGGTAGGTTAGAAGGCCAAGTCCCATTATCATGATACTCTGAAGTATAACTGATCAAAACATGAGCGATTTTATTTGCTTCACGAGATATCTAAAAACAACCGAATTTAAAAAAAAAAAAAAGACAACAATGATAAACAATACACTGATGTAGGGATAACCAGATGTCTTTGAAAAAATTAACTAAAACAAGGGATGAAAACATCTTCTTAACATTTAAATTCATCTTCTTAACATTATTTGAAGGATACTTGGATTATCACACTCAAGCATATGTCAATATGTCGTGACACTGTATGTTCGTTGAAGAAAACTGGAAAAGATCAGGTTTTCATAGGGATCAAAACATGAGCGATTTTATTTGCTTCACGAGATATCTAAAAACAACCGAATTTAAAAAAAAATAAACAACAATGATAAACAATACACTGATATAGGGATAACCAGATGTCTTTGAAAAAACTAACTAAAACAAGGGATGAAAACATCTTCTTAACATTCAAATTCATCTTCTTAACATTATTTGAAGGATACTTGGATTATCACTCTCAAGCATCTGTCAATATGTCGTGACACTGTATTTTGGTTGAAGAAAACTGGAAAAGATCAGGTTTTCATAGGCCCATGTTTTATATATCAAATCTTTGATGTTTCATAATGATTTTAGATTGAGTCGATCCTTCATTAGTAAAAGGATAGTGAAGTCCATCTTTCTATAGTTGTTTTCTGTCTATATGTTCGGAGGGGATGGAATTGTAGATGATTCCTTGTGGATGCTTGCGAAGGATTGCATTGGTTTTATGGCTTCTATCCAATGTGCATGTGAATAAGTTTGTAATCTTGTTATCATAAACATGTTCTCCAATCAAATTTTCATCACGTTTAGTTGTGAGCATCTTAGGATAATGCGGTCCATGTATATGCTAGTTTATCCACGACGACTAAAGGATGATGGTTCAAGACGAAAAGATAGATCAATATGTCAAGACAATGTTTACGTATTAATATTAACATGGAGCAATATTGTATGAAGTCACATTTTTGTTTGATCATAACCATACATACATATCATATCATATACCAAATCAACTAATCTAACCATAATTTGAGTAGACATTCATGCGTGACATAATGAAAGTTTCATGAAGACCTACGATAAAATAAGATCGAAAATGAAAATTCGACAACCTATGAAAATTCCATGATATTATATTAATTTGGTTTATACTATAAGGAAAATGTTTTTTCAATGAGGGATTAATGATAGAATTCATGAATTGGTTTGAGAAGAAAGAATAATAGATTTTCCTCATATGAATGCTAGATTGATAACTTATAATGCAACTATTAGATGATTTTCTCTATTATGGATAATATTTTAATTTTGAGATAACCGTTTGATGGTTGTTAAATATTTAGATCTTTTCACAATTTTAGTTAATATTTTTATACAGATTTATAATAAAAATTAGATCATGATTCAAGCTAGACAATCATATCTATTAGTTGGACCTTATGATATCGAGCCAAGGTAAAGTTAAAAAAAAAAATTAAAAAAAATTATATATATATATATAAAAAGAAGAAGAAAATCATAAAGATCTTCACCTGAGGAACCTTGTTCTCAACAAAATCTCCCTTCACTTAATCAACCTCGACTCACACAATCCATCCAACTATATAAATACACACAACACATACCCTCATCTCGACGATTCTTCTTCTTCTTCTTTTTTGCCCCAATCTGCGATCTCATCGGCGATCAAAAAACCCTCGCCGAAAACCCTAGAAATCAATCAATCAATCCGATCGCAGATTAAAATCCACAAATCCCCAATTCTCACTCTCACCAATCTGATCACTGATCATCATCCTCATCATCGATTCGGTGTTGTGTTCAAATTCATTGCTTTAGTGGTTGAGATAATCGATCATTGATCGGTTGCTGTTAATGAGAAAGTGTGGGTGGAATTGAGAGGATGAAGATGAAGCGAAAGAGGTCTCCTGGAGTGGTTAGTGACTCGGAATCCGGTTTCGGTCTTCATTTGTGGATGAATTTGATCTTGGCAAGTTCTTTGGGTTTGTTGGGGTGTTTGGGGTTTTGATGGGGTGAAATTTTGGGGTTTTAGGGTTGTTTGGATTGGGTTAGGGTTTGAGAGTTGAGAGTTGATAATGTGGTGCAGGATTGAGAATTGGGAGAAGTTTTGAGGTTTTTTGCTCGATTGAGTTTGTGTGGATGTATTGGTAATGATTGCGAGGATGTGTATTGCAATGCTCGGATTGTTTCTTGTAGATTATTGCTCGGCAGCTTGGTGTCGGATTGTTTCTTGGAGCTTATGCTTGAGTTGAAGTAATGCATCTATAAGCCAATGTTGTCGACATCTCTTCCATGAAATGCAGGACTTCTTGGTTTGTAGCAGAAACTTAAACTATCCGCATCATGAAGATGGGAATTCATTAGAGTTTGTTATACTTATACGTGTATTTTTGTTCTGTGATTGAAACTTTCATTTGTGCTTATTTTGGGTTTATTACACCTTTTTCCTTAATGCTTGCCATAGTAATATCTACCCTTATGCATAGCTCGTTTGTTTACGTCCACATCACATTCTTGTCTAGGTTGATTCATCTTCATGGGTGCAAAGCTTCTAATTGGTTTTCCCCTTTTGTGATCGCAGCCTCCTACGATAGAATCTTTCATCGACAGTGTCGTTGCTGTCCCATTCGAGAGTATAGAGGAGCCCTTGAAGAATTTTGTTTGGGACTATGAAAGGGTGAGTTAACTAACTTAAGTATTGAAAAGCTTTAGACTGACTGTATTCCTTGTCTACTGAATACTGATAAACCCTTTGTTCATACTTTCAGGGGGATTTCCACCATTGGGTCGATCTTTTTACCCATTTTGACTCCTATTTTGAAAAGCATATAAACCCAAGGAAGGATCTCCACATTGAAGAGTATACATTTCTGGATCCTGATCCTCCATTTCCCAAAGAAGCTGTTCTCCAGATACTCCGTGTTGTCAGGATCATTTTGGAGAACTGCAGTAATAAGCACTTCTATAGTTCTTTTGAGGTACTTTTTAAATCTTTGGGCTGTTTGTGTCGTTTTGCTTTTCGACCTGAATTTGGTTTTTGAGGTATCTGAATCACAATTGATGATGTCTTCAGATTGTTTGCCTTACTCGTGCTGCTAGTGGTTATAACTTCTCTTAATTGTTTGAGAGGATACTGAATTTACTTCTGTGATTTGGTGATCGATTGAGTATACCTGACACTGACAATCTTCTCGGGAATAGATGTTATATTATTCTCTTAGACTTACTGTTTACATTTTATTATCGTTTGCACTTTGCAGCAACATTTGTCATCCTTGCTTGCTTCTACTGATGCGGATGTAGTTGAAGCTAGCCTGCAGACTCTGGCTACCTTTTTGAAGAAAACTATCGGGAAGTATTCAATAAAAGATGCTTCATTGAGTACGAAGTTATTTGCTTTCTCACAAGGATGGGGAGGGAAAGATGAAGGACTTGGACTTACTGCATGTGCTCTTGAGAATGGTTGCGACTCAATTGCTTGTCAGTTAGGTTCCGCAGTTCATTTTGAATTCTACTTGGCCGATGAATCATCAAATGATCTTCAGTCATGCCAGGGGTTACATATCATTCATATCTCTGATATTAATAGTCGTTCTGAGAGTGATCTTGAACTTCTGCATATCTTAGTTAAAGAGTATAGAGTCCCTCCAAATTTGAGGTTCTCTTTACTCACAAGATTGCGGTTTGCAAGGGCTTTCAGTTCCTTGGCGACTAGACAGCAATTCACATGCATCCGCCTCTATGCTTATGTAGTTCTTTTACAAGCTAGTGGTAGTACTGACCCAGAGCCTGAGTTCATCAATGAATTGGTGTCCTTGTTAAGTTTTGAAGATGCGGTGCCTGCTAAAATCCGGATTTTGGCTCTGCTGTCTTTGGTTGCTCTTTCTCAAAATAGGACACGACAGCCAGCAGTTATTACCGCTGTTACGTCTGGTGGACACCGTGAGATCTTATCAAGCCTGGTGCAGAAGGCTGTGGACTCTGTTCTTCATAACTCTTCAAAATGGTCTGTTGTTTTTGCCGAGGCCCTATTATCACTGATTACCGTTTTGGTCTCATCATCAGTAGGTTGTGCAGCAATGCGTGAAGTGGGATTTATTCCCACTCTTCTGCCGCTACTTAAAGATGCAAATACTGAACACCTGCGTTTGGTCAGCACAGCTGTACATGTTCTTGAAGCTTTCATGGACTTCAGTAATCCAGCTGCAGCACTGTTCCGAGACTTGGGGGGATTAGATGATACTGTTGTCCGGCTGAAAGAAGAAGTGTCCATAATAGCAAATGGTTCGAAGCAACCCTGTGAAGATTCTGGTCATAGTCGAAAGGGTCATGATGTAACTGCTGGTTCTTCTTCAGCCCTAGAAGAGATGCAACCTCTTTATACAGATATTGTAATTTCTCATCACCGGAAATTACTTATCAAAGTCTTGTTGCGGGCTATTTCACTTGGGACATATGCCCCTGGTAATACAAATAGAATTTATGGTTCTGAGGAGAGTTTGTTACCCCAGTGCTTATGTGTGATATTCAGAAGAGCAAAGGATTTTGGTGGCGGGGTGTTTTCACTTGCTGCTACTGTTATGGGTGACCTGATTCACAAGGATCCTACTTGTTACCCAGTTTTAGATGCTGCTGGTTTGCCATCTGCCTTCATAGATGCTATCATTGATGGTGTAGTTTTCTCTGCTGAAGCCTTAACATGCATACCTCAGTGTTTGGATGCCTTGTGTCTCAACAATGGTGGCCTACAGCTTGTAAAGGATCGTAATGCTTTGAGATGTTTCGTGAAAATATTTACTTCTAAAACGTACCTTCATTACCTCTCCGTTGATACCGTGGCTTCATTGTCCAGTGGGCTGGATGAATTGATGCGCCATGCTTCTAGCTTGCGTGGACCTGCGGTTGAGATGCTGATTGAGATTTTAAATGCCATTTTGAGGATTGGCTCTGGGTCTGATGCTCGTTCCTCTTCTTCGGCTTCTTTGCCTTGTTCTACCCCAGTCCCTATGGAAACTGATGGCGAAGAGAAGAACTTACCATCTCCTGTTGATAAGATGCCATCAATTGTTGAAGTTACTGATCCAGGTGACTCTTCCACTAAGGCATCCACGCTCAATGTGGAGTACTCCCTCCCTGATTTTGTTAGCAATGCTGCTCGTCTTCTTGGAACTGTGCTTCAGAACTCTGATGTGTGCCGCATGTTCAACGAGAAGAAAGGAGTAGAGGCAGTTCTGCAGATGTTCTCACTGCCCTTGTTGCCTATTTCTGCTTCGCTTGGCCCGACTATCTATGCTGCCTTTAAGAACTTCTCACCTCAACATTCCCCTGCTTTAGCACAGGGTATATGCTCTTTTTTGAAAGAACATTTGAAATCAACGAATGAACTCTTAGATTCAGTTGGAGGGAAGCCTCTTACAAAACTGGAATCTGCTCTGCAGATAAAGGTTTTGAGATGCCTTTCATGTGTTGAAGGAGTTCTCTCTCTTTCAAACTCCTTGTTGAAGGGCACTTCGACCATTGCCTCTGAGTTGGGTGTAAGAGATTCTGAGGTATTGAAAGATATTGGTAAGACATATATGGAAGTCCTGTGGCAAATCTCTCTTTCATCGGATGCCAAGGTGGATGAGAAGCAAAATGTTAATGTGGAAATTGCCCCTGCTGATGGTAGTTTGACCAGTGGTGCTGCAAGAGAGAGTGACGATGAGACAAATGTTCCAGCAGTAAGATACGTGAACCCTGTTCCTCTCAGGAATGGTTCTCAGTCACTATGGACCGCTGAGCATGACATCCTGTCAGTGATTAGACTTGGTGAAGGATTGAGTCGTCGCCGTCATGGACTTACACGCATAAGGGCTGGGAGGAGTATTCGTTATCTTGATCATTCCAGGATTGACTCTGAACCCTCAAGAAGCATACCTGAAACTTTATCCTCGCAGGAGCAGAAAAGGAAGAGTCCTGATATCCTTATATCTGAACTTCTTATTAAACTTGGTTCCATAATGCGCTCCTTTTATGCTAATCTAGTCAGGGGGTTCACTTCACAAAATCGACGTAGAACTGACTCAGTATCTTTGACTCCATCTGCGAAGAATGTTGGAGCTGCACTTGCCAAAATATATGTTGAGGCTCTTATATTTTCTGGAAATAGTACTTTTCCTGGGCTTGACGTGCCATTATCGGTGAAATGCCGTTATCTTGGAAAAGTTGTGAATGACATGTCCGCTCTTGTGTATGATAGCAGGCGTCGTGTGATACACGCAGTGATGGTCAATAATTTCTATGTTAGTGGAGCCTTCAAAGAGCTGCTGACTACCTTTGCTGCCACGAGTCAATTGTTGTGGACCGTGCCTTTCCCATTCTCAATGTCAAGTGCAGAATCAGAAATGTGCGAAACAAGTAAATCGGCTCATAGTTCGTGGCTGCTTTCTACTTTACAGAGTTATTCTCGGGTGCTGGAATACTTTGTGAATTCTTCCTTGCTTTTATCTCCTACCTCTTCATCTCAGAATCAGCTGCTTGTGCAGCCTATTGCTACGGGCTTGTCGATTGGATTATTTCCTGTTCCCAGGGAGCCTGAGGTGTTCATTCGTATGCTGCAGTCTCAGGTTCTAGATGTGATACTTCCTGTGTGGAACAACTCCATGTTTCCAAATTGTAACCCAGCTTTCATCACTTCTATCCTTTCTATTTTGACTTACATATATTCTGGTGTTGGAGATGTGAAGCACATTCATAGCGGTCTTGCTGTAAATGTACATCAACGTGTTGCTCCGCCACCTGATGAGTCTACTATTGCTACCATTGTCGAGATGGGCTTTTCCAGGGCAAGAGCGGAGGAAGCTCTTAGACGGATAGAAAGCAACAGTGTTGAAATGGCCATGGAATGGCTGTTCAATCACCCTGAAGATCCCCTTCAGGAGGAGGATGAGTTGGCACGGGTACTTGCTCTTTCATTAGGAAACTCATCCGAAGCTGCTAAACCGGATAGTGTTGACATGTCAGTCAGTGTCTTGGATGAAGGAGGACTGATAAGTGCACCACCAGTTGACGATATTCTCGCCACATTGATGAAGCTTTTTCAAAGTGGTGACTTTGTCGCCTTTCCTTTGACAGATTTACTTGTTACTTTGTGTAACCGCAACAAAGGTGACGACTGTTCGAAAGTGGTGGAATACCTCGTTCAGACTCTAAAACATTGTCCTTCGGATACCAATGCGTTCCCTGCGATATCACACATCCTGGCAGTCCTCCTGTCAGAAGATGCTAGTACACGAGAAGCAGCTGCTGAGGGTGGTATGGTATCCATTGCCCTTGATGCCTTGACAAATCTTAAGATGAAAGATGATTTTGGAAATGAGAAGCTTGCAACCAAATCGATCTCAACTTTGTTGCTTATCTTGGACAATTTGCTGCAGTTGAGGCCTAAAATTACTTCTGAAAGTAAAGAAATCTCTCCAACTGCTGCTTTACATGATTCATCTGTCGAGCAATCTTCGGTCTCTCCACCTGTGGAGAATTATTTGGTTCTAGGCAATGGTGAGAAGGAAGCAGATAGCGAACTAGAAATATTGTTGGGAAGGCCTACTGGTTATCTTACCCTGGAGGATGGTCACAAGATATTAAGAATTGCATGTGATCTATTGAGACTATGCGTCCCATCTGTCATCATGCAGGCAGTTCTGCAATTATGTGCACGCTTGACTAAAATATATACTTTTGCCCTGTATTTTCTTGAAAGTGGTGGTATGACGGCTCTTTTTGGTCTTCCCAGAAGTTGTTTGTTTCCTGGATATGATGTGCTAGCATCTACTATTGTTAGGCATCTTCTTGAAGATCCTTCTGCTCTCCAAGCAGCTATGGAATCGGAGATCCGACAAACTCTGAGTAGTAGTAGGCGTGCTGGACATATTACGGCTCAGACGTTTTTGACCTCCATGGCTCCTGTTATTTCGAGAGATCCTGTTACCTTCATGAAAACGGCAGTTTCTGTTTGCGAATTGGAATCATCTGCAGGTAGATCGACGGTTGTGCTGTCGAAGGACAGAGGGAGGGATAAAGGGAGAGCTAAGGGGTCTGGGACTGAGGCTGGATTATCTTCAAATGAGACACTCAGAATTTCTGAAGCAAAGATTCAGGATTGGGCAGTTAAGTGTCCTAAAGGCCCTAAAAGGACACCTGCAAATCTCTCTCAAGTTCTAGACCAACTCCTTGATATAGTAATGCAATTTCCTATAGCACATAGCAAGGAAGAGAGTTCAAGCAATTCAAATGCCATGGAAGTAGATTTACCTGCCATGAAGATGAAAGGCAAATCAAAAGTTGGTGATGTAAAGAAAACTGAGTCAGAAAGCCTACCAGAAAAATCTGCAGAACTTGGTAAGGTGACTTTCGTGCTCAAATTACTAGGTGATATTATTGTAATGCACTCTCATGCTGCCGGTGTTATATTGAGACGGGATGGCGAACTATGCCAGCTACACAGTTCTTCTCTTCTAGATGGCCAATTGCATGGTGGGATCATACATCATGTACTGCACAGGGTTCTTCCCCACTCTGCGGATAAAGGTGCTGGAAACAGTGGATTAAGAGTTAAATTATTTGAAAATGCTTCTTCGTTTCTGGCAGTTCTCTGTGGACGTTCTAGTGAGGGGCGGAAAAGAGTAGTTAACGAGCTCGTTAATGCTCTTTCTTCGTATTCTAGCTCGGGAAACAGATGTGTGAAGAGTTGCTTGGTACCGGATTGCAAGATTCTTGCCTTTTCTGAATTTGTTTGCTCCACACTCGCAAAGAATTCATCCTCCGGCAGCTTGCTCGTTTCTGGGTACTCACCTGATATTGCTGAAAGCATGATAGATGGAGGGGTAGTTCCATGTCTGGCTAATGTCCTTCAGATCATCGATTTGGACCATCCAGACTCCGCTAGAATTGTAAACTTCATACTCAAGGGTTTGGATAGCTTAACTTGTGCAGCCAATGCAAGTGAGCAGGCGTCAAAATCTGATTCATTGAATAAGAAGATATCTGCTGTTTTAGTGGGAAGATCTGATGAACCTATGGCAGCCGCTTCTGCTAATGACACCATGGAACATACCCAAGGCCATGTTGCTGATATGGAAGCGGCTCAGCCAGTTCAAACTGAACCACATCATGCAGAGTCCTCTGAGGGTAATCATGTGCTTTCTGATGCCAATCCTGCTATGGAGCTTGGAGTGGAGTTTGTGCATGGAGATATGGAAGATGTAGGTGTCCTGGATGTTAACAATCAACATGACGATGACGATATTGTTGATGAAGATGATGACATGGGGGAGGATGGTGACAATGAAGAGGATGAGGACGAGGGAGATGACGACGATGATATAGCAGAAGATGGAGCTGCCATGATGTCCCTCGGGGATACGGACATGGAGGATCATGAAGATGCAGCGTTGGAGGACGAGTACAACGATGACATTGCTGATGATGAGGATGATGACTACCATGAGAATCGAGTAATAGAGGTTAGATTGAGGGAAGCCTTAGATGGTTTCGATCACCTGCAGGTCCTTGGTCAATCTGGATCTGGGTTCCTAGATTTCAATAGCGAACCTTTTGAAGGTGTCAATGTGGATGATCTATTTGGTCTTCATAGACCCTTGAGTCTGGAACAACGTCGTAATACAAACAGACCTGCAAATAGCACCAGAAGCAGTGTTCAACATCCTCTGTTGACGAGGACGACAGGACGTGGTGATTTGGGTTCACCATGGTCATCAGGTGGCCATGGACCACGTGAGTCAGAATCTGTATCAGGCGGAAGTTCTGATGTTGCTCGGTTTTTCATGCTTGATGCTCCAGTTCTTTCATTTGATCAAGCATCAGCTAGTCTGACTCTGAATCGAGGCCGCTTACAAGGCCCAGCTCCCCCACCTTTGTCTGAAAATTCTGTAGGTATGGGCTCATTGCAATCATCTAGACGGAGAGGATCAGCTGATGGTCGTTGGACTGATGACGGGCTGCCACAAACCAGTGGCCAAGCTTCATCTGTTGCACAAGCTGTTGAGGAACTTTTTGTGTCCTTATTGCCTAGAAGTTCTCCAGTCGATGAGCCTGTTACAAGACAGCAGCAGGATAGAGTACTGGCTGAGGAACCTCAATCTGATGCTCCTGAGGCAAATCCGAACTCGGAGACTGATAATTCTGGTGGACAACTGCATGGTTCTGAAAATGATCAACAGGGTAGTCAGCGGGAGACTCATGTTTCTGCTAATCCAACTACTAATACTGCGGTTGTCACTGAGGGGGTGGATGCTTATATGCAGGATAATAATCCTGCATCATGCAATTCTGACATGCTTAATGAGGACGCAAATACCTTATCCAATGAGAATAATGGCATGGACATCGATGATGTGAATGATGTTCCAAATTTTGGGACAACTGCAGTCCAAGATCCAGTTTCACTCTCTTCAGACATGCAGGATTATCAGCCTGAAGTGCAAATGCAGGCATCAGATGGTATTGAATTGTCAAATATTGATAGCGGACACGATGATATGGTACCAGTTGATTCTGTGTTAGAGATGCCGAATCAGGTTGAGCGTGATATCACTGTTTTTAATGGTTCTGCCGCTGACCTGGTTCAAAATGAGCTGGTCATGCATACATCCGAAAATGGTGTTTTGGACCCATCATCTGGAGTTGATGCTTCTGAAGCACAAAATACTGATCATCCAGATCATGCTCTGGCTACTAATGAGGCTCTAGGTGCAGATGCGATTGATCCATCATTCTTGGAGGCATTACCTGAAGATCTCCGTGCTGAAGTATTAGCTTCACAGAGGTCTCAACCCGCCCAACCTCCAGCCTACACTCCGCCTCGTGTGGAGGACATTGATCCTGAATTTTTAGCTGCACTTCCTCCAGATATACAGGCAGAAGTCCTTGCCCAACAAAGAGCTCAGAGGATTGTTCAGCAGGCTGAAGGACAACCTGTTGACATGGATAACGCTTCAATAATAGCTACACTTCCTCCTGATTTGCGGGAAGAGGTAAGGTTTGCTCTACCTTTTTCAAGTGTGTTGTTTAAATGAACTAGCTGTTTTCAATATGTAAGTATGTTTATTTCTTGAATTTCAGGTACTCCTGACATCGTCAGAGGCAGTTTTATCAGCATTGCCTTCATCATTACTGGCCGAAGCCCAGATGCTCAGGGATAGGGCAATGAGTCATTATGATGCTCGAAGCCTTTTTGGAACTAGCCACAGGCTCTCTGCTCGGCGGCCTGGCTTAGGTTTCGATGGACACACTGTCATGGATAGGGGTGTCGGAGTCAGTATAGGACCCAGAGGATCTTCTTTGATATGTAGCATCAAAGTGAAGGATGTAGATGGTGAACCACTTTTGGATGCAAATGCACTTGAAGGATTGATCAGAATTTTGCGGTTGGCAGAGGTATTTCTTTTCTACTTTCTTTTTGATAACGTTGTGGCAGATACATATAACAACGCATGTCCTGTTCACAGGAAGAAGTACATATATTAGTGCATATCGAAAATAATGTGTCAAGATAAGCCTTGGTGGTTTTCTAGATCTTTACCTCCCTAGGATAAGTCTTTGTGGTTTTCTGGGTCTGTATCTTTATAGGATAAGCCTTGATACTAAAAAAACTCACAAACTTAGCTCATCCGTAACATTCTCCTCCACGTATGTCGCAGACGTCCTTGTCGCGACGGACCTGTATGCTTCGATTTGGCCTTTGAATTGCCACAAAGATAATTCTGTTTCTTAACTTGCATCTTCCATTGGCAAGTTTTTTCACTTGATCAAATACTCCTTATGGCGTGGAATCCCCGATCTTCGAATCTCTTGTTCGGCCATGATCTCCTCAACTTCTTTGTCGTAAGAAGACAAACCTCGAGCCAAAACCTTTGACTCTTTCCATCCTTGGTAAGTTCGAGTCCCTCTTTGATTTGCTTCAAGAGGGTACTTTGTGTTTTTGACAATTCCGTCTTGCGGCTTAATGCATCCGTCACCAAGTTTGCTTTCCGCCGCTTATAGCAAACTCAAAGTCGAACTCCGTTAAGAAAACTTGTCATCTTGCTTGCTTGAGAGTCACCTCCTTTTGGGTTTGGAAGTAGCTTATGACAACGTTGTCCGTCATCACGACGAACTTGGATCCCAATGCCTCCAAGTGATGAGACAATGGACCATCGCAGTCATCTCTTTCTCATGGACCGAATAGCGTCTCTCCATGTCATTGAGGTTGTGGCTCTCAAAGATAATAGGATGACCTTCTTGCATAAGAACTCCTTCTGGAGTGGTCTGGAGTGGTCAGCAAGGTTAAGAACGGGTTCCGAAGTTACTACCTTCTTGAGCTCGTCAAACGTCTTTTGACATGACTCCATCCATGCCCATGGCTTGTTCTTCTTCAAGAGTTTTGTCAAGGAAGATACTATAGAGTTGCTCTTATTCTATCCTCCTTTGTCTCTTTTGCTTGAACTCCCCTTGCTTGGAAAGTTTGATATGGTTGTTTTGCTTCTTTCTCCCTTCTATTTCCACCTTTCTCAAAGTAACCCTTCGATTCTTTGGATTTTGAATAGTCATTTTTCTTGGACTCAATGAATGACTTCACCGTGGCTATGGCCGTGGAAAGAGATTTCACTCCACGCCTTTGCAACTCTTGTTGCGCCCACGGCTGAAGTCCTTCATGAAGTAGATTGTCTTCTTCCAACATGTCGGAGATTTGAAAGAGCAATTCCGTGAATATCTTCACATAATCTCAAATGATATCCACTTGCCTCAACTTCCGAAATTGTCTCTTGCCTTTATATTGGGCATTCTACGGATAGAAGTGAAGCTTGATATTCTTCTTGAAGTCTTTTCAAGTGTCAAGAGAGAAGACATCCGTTTGGATGTTGTTATAGCGACGATGTCAGCACATGGACGTCGTATCGGAGAGAAAAAGTGATGCCGTCTTGACCTTAATGTATTGATCCATGTTGAAAAGAAAAGTGTCAAGCTGCTTTGCATCTCGTTTTCCGGAGAATGCCCTTGATTTAGAAGCGTCAATACATGATCCCTTCCCAAAGTTAGTAGCGTCTTCATTTGCTATGGCCGTCTTGCATAGCGAAACATCCTCCCTCATGACCTTCAGAAGTCACCACCGTGTGAACATCGTCAACTTGCACTTGAAACTCTTTGCAAAGTTTGTCCATGAATGAGTTGAAGATACCTTGCAACTCACTTTTGAATTCATCTTCCCGAACATCAATGGTCTCATTAATTGGCACATCATCCTCCAACCTCGTCATCATCTTTTCCATGATTTTCTCCATCCTTCTTAGTCGTGACTCAAAGGACGTTAGAACATCCTTCGATTTTGCCCTTCCTTTGTGCATGGTGACGTTCGCGGTGTTCATCTCCTCAACAATCTCGATCATGTTGCTTTGAGCTGTCATTCTTTTCTTACTTGAACCTTGCTCTGATACCAACTGTCACGGGTTAGATTTTTACAATTCGTGCGGCACTCAAACTACTCACACCTTCGTTCGAGCTCAGCCTAACTCCAATGTCATAAGAAAAATATAAGATCACTGAAAAAGAATAGAAACTCGAAAGTAAGAAAGATTGTTTTTGTATTGAAATTGGTTGGTTTGCCAAATGAACCAAAACCCCTTTATATACAAATTCCCCTCCAGAATAAACGATGAAGATCATAACGATCTAATAGTCTATATTTACATGTAGACTTTTGTACTAACCTATCTAAGATAAGTCTTGGTCGTTTTTTTTTATCTTTACCTCCCTAGGATAAATCTTTGTGGTTTTATAGGTCTTTATCTTCCTAGGATAAGTATTGATGCTAAAGTATGACTATCTAGAAGTTATGACTTTTTAGATGATAATCTATCAAGTAAAAAATCTCATCAACTTAGCTCATCCGTGATATTCTATTAGTAGTAAATAGTCGATACTGCTGCAAGTAGTAAACTGATTTTCCCACAAAAGTGAAAGAAAAATAAAAATTCCTTTAATAAAATGAAGAAATCAATAGCAAGATGCATTTGTTGATATATGTTTCACAAAATAAGCTACCAATAATGAGAAGTATGTTTTTTTTTTTTTTTGAGAACTAGTGAAGTATGCTTTTTATCTGTCTTTGAGATGAAATTTGCGCCTTTGCAGATATTGCATCTCTGGAGGTGCAATTTTGTTACTATTAGGAAAGTCTCAAGAGATATGAAGTTTATCTGACATATAACTTGTTTCTTTTTTCTAATACATGGTCAGCCTCATGGTAAAGGCCTACTGCAGAGAGTTCTGTTGAATCTTTGTGGGCATAGTGTTATGAGGTCTACCTTGGTTCATCTTTTCCTCAATATGGTCAAGCCTGAGGCTGAAGGCATCGTTGGTGGTCTTTCAGTTATCAATTCAAAGAGACTCTATGGTTGCCCAGCAAATGTTGTCTACGGCCGATCACAGTTGTTGGATGGTATTTCTTCTTTCTGTCAGGAATTTCTTGCTTTATAGTATATGATATGATATTGACTCGTGACTTATGTTTCTCATGGAATCATATCACAGGGCTTCCTCCTATGGTGTTACGCCGTATACTCGAGACTTTGTCATTCTTGGCGACGAATCATGCTGGTGTGGCCAACATTTTGTTCTATTTTGATCCTTCAGTTCATGCCAATATTTCGGTGCAAAGAACCTTAGCCTCAAAGCATGAGAAGGGCAAGGGGAAAATTGAAGATAATGGGACTTCGTCATGTGGCATCTCCGCGGACGAAGATACTCCTTTGGTGTTGTTTTTGAAACTCTTGAACAAACCCCTGTTTCTACGGAGCAGTGCCCATCTTGAGCAGGTAGATGTGATCGTGCTTGTCATGGTCGCGGTAATATCAATTTATCTATTTCATATGCCAAAGCTGTTATGCTAATTGTTGGTCTTGTGGTTGTATTTGGAGAGCAGGTCCTGACTCTTGTTCAAGAAATAATATTTAATGCAGCAAGAAAGTTAGAGAATGAGTCCCCATCAAATCAGACTGTAGAGAATCCTGAAGTTCAGCAGGTCAGTGCAGCTTCTGAAAATGCAGAAGGAGCTGCTATGTCGAATGCGTCAGCATCTAAACAGGAAACCTTGTCCGATAAAGGAGAGTCATCTAGCCATCAAAAGAAGGACGGGGATGATGTCTATGATATATTCTTGAAGATCCCGCAACCTGACCTACGAAATGTTTGCTGCCTTCTTGGGCGTGAAGGGTAAGAACAGTCCTATTGTTTTATGCATTTTTAAAATTCACTTATTTTTTTATTTAACGTTTTGGTTTTCTAGAACAGTCCAATCATTATATTTTATATTGTGATGAACCTGATTGTGCGATGAAATTTGTAGGCTTTCAGATAAAGTATACACGCTTGCCATTGAGGTGCTGAAAAAGCTGGCTTCAGTTGCTGCTGCTCATTGTAAATTCTTCACTTCAGAGCTCTCTGGAGTTGCTCAACTTCTGAGTAGTGCTGCTGTCGGCGAACTCAGCACCTTGAAGAATACTGGCATGATGGGTCTCGGTGCTGGTTCCATGGCTGGGGCAGTAATTCTTCGTGTGCTTCAAGCTCTTAGTTTGCTTGCTTCTTCCCTTCCGGATGATAGAAGGAGCCCACACAGCAATGAGGAACAAGAAAACCAAGTCATCATGCAGAAGCTGAGCATTTCGCTTGAGCCCTTGTGGCTTGAACTAAGTGACTGCATAAGTACAACCGAGACCCAGTTGGTTCATAGCTCTGTCTCTCCAAGCATCACATTGACTGCAGATTTGGCAACTCAAACTCCTGGTTCTCCGCCTCTCCCTCCAGGAACACAACGTCTACTTCCTTTCGTTGAGGCTTTCTTTCTTGTATGTGAAAAGTTGCAGTCAATTAATTCAACAACGCAGGGGGACCATACCAATGTTACTGCTACAGTAGTCGAAGAATCTACAGTGTGCTCTACGTCATCATCTTCCATGTGTGGTGTGGACTCTCAAAGAAGGCCGGATGGTTCTATGACATTTTCAAGGTTTGCTGAGAAGCATCGATCCCTTCTGAACGCATTCATAAGACAAAATCCTGGTCTACTTGAAAAATCACTTTCGATGATGTTGAAAGCACCACGGCTGATTGATTTTGATAACAAGAGAGCATACTTTCGCTCTAGAATCAGGCAACAGCATGAGCAACAGCTTTCTGGACCTCTTAGAATAAGTGTTCGCCGCGCTTATGTGCTTGAGGACTCTTACAATCAGCTCAGGATGAGATCCAAACAAGAGCTCAAGGGTCGACTTAATGTGCAGTTTCAAGGTGAAGAGGGAATTGATGCTGGTGGTTTAACTAGAGAATGGTATCAGCTGTTGTCAAGGGTCATTTTTGACAAAGGAGCTTTGTTGTTCACTACTGTGGGAAATAATGCAACTTTCCAACCGAATTCTAATTCTGTCTACCAAACCGAACACCTTTCATACTTCAAGTTTGTTGGCCGTGTGGTAAGCACACTGAGAACCCTCAGCAACGCAAATCATGCTTTTTATGTGTATGCTAATTGTTCCCTTGAGGAAAAAACCATGCAAAATGGTTCTGATGTCCTAATTTGTGTTGCTGCTAATTATTTTCAGGTTGCAAAGGCTCTATTTGATGGACAACTACTGGATGTTTACTTCACTCGATCTTTCTACAAGCATATTCTCGGAGTGAAGGTGACCTACCATGATATAGAGGCCGTTGATCCTGACTACTACAAGAATTTGAAGTGGATGTTGGAGGTTAATTTCTCTATCATTTCATTTTAGCTGATGATAATTATGGCCATAGACGATCCTCCTCCGTCTAGCTTTTTTCCCCTGAAACTTTTCTCTCTCGTCTTGACGTCTATGTCTTTGGTACTGCAGAATGATGTGAATGATATACCTGATTTGACATTTAGCATGGACGCCGATGAGGAGAAACATATACTCTACGAGAAAACAGAGGTATGAAGATGTTGGAGCTTTGAGTTGGGATGCTGCATTACTTCAGTAGTAGTTTTGTTTTTCTTTTGCTAATACTCTTTTAGACCTTATTATTCGCCCATCATCTCATGTTCATCAGCTTTTATGGCCTATAGGTCACTGATTACGAGCTAAAACCTGGAGGGAGAAACATTAGGGTCACGGAAGAAACGAAGCACGAGTATGTTGACCTTGTAGCCGACCATATTTTGACAAATGCGATTCGTCCACAAATCAACTCGTTCCTTGAGGGCTTCAACGAATTGGTTCCCCGAGAACTCATCTCCATTTTCAATGACAAAGAGCTTGAGCTTCTTATAAGCGGCCTTCCAGAAATTGATTGTGAGTTCTTCATTTTTTTTTATCTAACTATAATATACAGCAAGATTGATGCTCTGTAGAGCTTACTGATGAATCATTTTTTATTTCAGTGAATGATTTGAAAGTCAATACTGACTACAGTGGCTACACATCTGCATCTAACATTATTCAGTGGTTCTGGGAAGTGGTTCAATCTTTCAGCAAGGAAGACATGGCCAGATTTCTACAGTTTGTTACTGGAACTTCGAAGGTATCGACGACTGTTCTTTTCGTTGTTTGACTTCAGACGCAGGTGGCTATGTTGCTTATCCAGTATTTGCATTCACCTTGCAGTGCATTAACCTCAGTCCTGTGTTGCATAATTGAACATTGCCTTAATTGACAGCCCATTTATGTGACATTAGTTGATGCTGTAAACTGGATATACGTTCTGCTCTAATTTTTGACCTGTTATTTTCTGGGTTTAGGTCCCCTTGGAGGGTTTCAAAGCATTGCAAGGTATATCTGGTCCTCAAAAGTTTCAGATTCACAGGGCATATGGAGCGCCGGAGCGATTACCATCTGCTCATACATGGTATGCCTCACTGTATCAACTCTACTCGATTTAGGCCCCGATGTTCCTTATTTTGGCACTTCATTGACTCAATTTACTTTTTTCTTTGCCAGTTTTAATCAACTGGATCTCCCAGAGTATTCGTCTAAGGAGCAACTCCGGGATCGCTTGTTGCTTGCCATTCATGAAGCAAGTGAAGGCTTTGGCTTTGGCTGAGCACTGCTTGCATGGTTTAGGAGACCACCGGGCTGTCATTTTTTTGTTTGAATCTTCGTGTACATGTAAGTTGCAACAGAACCAATTTCCCATGATGCCTTGTGTGAGTGATGAGCTCAATTCCTTCATGTTTGTGCGGTGGCTCCTAATGATGATCAACTCAAACTTTTGTTCGCTCCTAACTTGGATGTCATCGCAGATGGAGGAACTGAGCTTGGATGATCGTAGCAATAAAGAAGGGATGGATCCGCCGTATACCATCGCCATCATCTCGATTTTTACAGATGACTGATTGAAGCAAGCGGCAGGCTCCTGTTACATTGAAGATATTAGGTTTTTTGTATCTTAATTGTCGTAGTAGGTGTAGAGCCATTTTGATTCTGTCAGCTTGTTGAAACGACTTGAAAGTGGAATATATAGGTGGATCCATTTTACCTCTATTCTTTTTGTATGGTGAATATATCAATGGTTGTGTTTATAATGTTAGCCTCTATTGTTCCTGATTATCCTCGCTCGCGCAGGTAGTCTTACATTGTTTCCCTGTTTTCTAGTTTTTCCCGACGCCCTGTGTGCAAACTAACCTGCATAATTTGCCTCAGCCAAAATGGTGAAGTCTAGTTAGACTAGAGCTTACAAGTGTGTCCCATTGAGTATAAAAGGTTCCAATCTTATATGTCGTAATTTGTCGATAATATAACTTATAATAGAGATTTTGTGACATGATATGATCCAATACCTTTGAGTCCCATTGAGTATAATCTACCCTTGAATCCATAAATTTTCAATCTTCTCTAAAAGCGAAACCGTGTGACTATTTCATTAAGATTTGATCATATCTCAGAATGACAGATGTAGAACGAGGTTTGATCATTATACATACAAAATTATGAACTTATCGTGACAGTGATGTTTGTGTCCCAGGTTAACTCCTCATCATCAATAAATCTTGTAAATAAATCCCAGTTCAACTAGGTTTTGAATACCGTAAACTCCGAGGAGACGGCTGTCTCTGAAGTCTGATAACTCTGGTCTTGATGATTTCTTCATCAATTTCACCTTCGAAATCGAAGAGATTGTGTTCATTTTGGCACAAAATGACTTCATTTCGAACTCTCAATCACTCTCAGCATCCCAGAATTGCTCGAGGAAGGCTCTATCATAGTGGGAGTGGTCAACAATGGCGAAGAACCCTAAACCATGGTGATTTCTCCTCTTTTCTATGCTCTATTCTAGATGAATTTTTCATTTTTATTGGTTCTTGGGTTCAATTTGGTCTATTAGTTTGTTCTTCTGGGTCATGGCCAAATTGTGTCTAGTTTGATTGGGGTGTGTTTTGTGTGTGTGTGTGTGTGTGTGGGGGGGGGGGGGGGGGGGGGGGGACAAAC